>JARQTI010000209.1:1430-12624 GCA_030142655.1 Trachelus tabidus | reverse complement strand
ATCGACAGAGGCGATGAACACGAAATCCTACTCCCAGACTCGCCGCTACGATTTAGCGCCATGCTTTTGGTATCGCCAAAGAAGATATATTACATGGAAGCACAGGTCCCGTGTTAATATTTGGCACAGAAAACGAAGTATATATTTTCGCCGATAGACTGCGCGGCGATCTATCGGTGTGCCATACACAATAACTGAAGTTCAAGACACGCCCCTCGCGATTGTCTCTCTCAAGCGTATGTCTACCGGGCTATAGTGCTGATCCGCTTGCACTCATGGCCGACCAAGCATTCGGTGCTTTGGTAGGAGGCCGCACATTGTTTCAACTCACGCTAAAGCAAAAATAATACTTGCAATGAACGTGCAAGTATTGTACTGTAAGACCGAGTTAATCGATAATACTTGCACGTCACTGCACTCGTTCTTGTAATATAATCAGACTGAAAAAAGATCGCTCTGAAGTAAGAGTACTTCACAACTTTTCAAGCACTGTTACTGATACAACGCATAGATGCCGATGGCTGAGCGGTGTAACGCACGTACTTTTCAGTTTTGAGGACTCGGGGACACGAGTTCAAATCCTAGACATATGATTTTTTTTTTAACATATAAAATGAATTAAGGTATCAGCTGATATGTGAAGTGCGTAATTAATAATTATTCGTAATCATAATTCTAAATTTAACTCGCTCTCAGCTAATGTCAAGCAACATACGGGGCATTCCACGCCAAATCGACCATTTTTGAACCTGACCACAGTTCATTGGCTCAAATTTTAATGAATATGTTATACATTTTTACATTTTATGCTAAAAATGTTTTACGCCATCCGAAAAAAATTATGAACGTTTAAGAAAAACGTTTTTTTCCAAATGGTCATAACTTTTACGAAAATTGGCCACATGAGACGTTTTTTTCAAATTCCTTGTTTTTAAACATACTTTACAAAAAAAATATTCAGTCATGTTCTATACAAATTTTCAGTTTTTCGGAAAAAACCCTTAGTTTTGCAAAGTTCGTCATTATAATTTTTTTTTCTCAAAAAAAACTTTGATTTATTCTGCGTTTGATACCGCAAGTCCCATCGTGGGAAAATTTTTCTTTTTTTTTTATAATTTGAAAAATTTTACTTTTCGATTTTTTCACACTTAAATTCATAATTTTTTTCCGGTTCAGTAAAAAAATTTGAAAAAAATCACACAAACGTTTTTAATGGGATACTATAAAATATAAAAATTTCAGCCAAATCAAAAGAGGTCGGGTTCAAAAGTGTAGTTAGTGCAGGCAAAGTAATGTTGTTAACTAGAAATAAATTAAAAAATTGCATTCTACCGTGCTAGCTAACGATGTCGATTGACATTACTCGATAGAAACCACGGGAAGGTGGCGATTATATTCTATCGGGAAAGGATAGGTGAAGAGATGGAAAGTAAGGTGAAGGTAGAGGACAAGAGGAATGCTGTTACAGGAAAACAGTAATAAGTAAGATGGGCCATGATAAGTAAAATTGACAAAAAATTGCAATAAAATACTACTTGCAGATTTTACAAACTGTTATTTAAAAAAATGAGTTTAATGAATGAAGGCCACTTTAGGAAAAAATGTTTGCAAAATTAGGCGACCGCTTCAGCTATGTATAAGTTTCAGCAGCTTACGATTCGGTTTTTCGGTGCAGGTATCGCTCCTTCGTTTTACTTTTATTTCGTCTCGAATATCGCGAGATCTCCACTTGAGGTGGTTGAAAATATGAGTGCGCACGAACAGTCCTACTATGTAGTTACGGTGTTCTTCACAGTCAGCATTCGCCAGCCAAAACTGATTGTTTGGAGTTGCCGCGAGAGTTTCGTGAATACTGCGTCCGAGATACTTCGAAATATTAGCTTCATGAGCATGAGGAAAAAATTCACTTTGGAACCGATTGTACGCGGCAACTATCAGAGTATGAAACTCGTCGACAGGTACCTTCAGATGGCCGAATTGTTCACCGTCAGCAGTTCTATATGCTTTAAAGAAAAGTAAAAGCTCGTTATTGAGTTCAAAGTCTTGGTTACCTTTTACGAACAGACTCTCGCATTTGGTGCAGTTGAATTTAGCTAAACATTTATGGAGCAGGTAACCAGCAACATACTTAATAGCACACTCTTGAAGAGTTACGTCGCAGTTATTGTGTTCGTTCTCGGATGGAGTTTTCTCAAGACTCGAGTCTTTCTGATTCGTCGTACCGTCAGTAGTGTCTTCGATTTTGTCGTTTACGTTCTCGATCGATGAAGCTACATTATAATCGTCGTCGGCGTTTATGCTCTCGATGCACGATTCAATCATCGATTCAGTCTGTTCGGGATGGTCATTAGTTTCCGACATTTTCGCGAGCAATACAAAGGCACCGTCTTCTTCGCAATTCGTTCCTGCTGGAGGTTTCTCGAGATCCATAGTTATGACATATTGCAAATTGTGTCTGAATTGCTTAGCAGAGGGATTGTCATTATGGCCCGATCGACTGCGTAAAACTGCGAATTGATTCTCGAGCGGATCTTGATTGAGGCGAGTCGTTAGCAGGTAAAGACTGCCTTCGGAGCGGAGATCACTTCATAACATGAGAATAGATGTTATGCTCATTTTGAAACCCAAAAAACACGGTGGCGATTGGCCGCCCAATACGGTCCATTGATCGAGCCACAATAGTGATTCCGCTAAGCATTCTTTAATTTGAGGGGATCGATCGGATAATGCGCGTTTCAGCGGATTCGGATCATTCGCGTGTCGGCTGTTGAGGCAGTCGAAAATGTCATTTATTCTTTTCGCGAAATTTGCAGTAGCTATGTTACACGAATTTTGTAAGTCTCCCGTGATACGTCCAGCAGTCATTGCAGCCGAGACGGATGCACTGAAAATTTGAGTGGCCAAACGTACGGTCATACGCTGAAAATTATTCGGATTAATATGGCGGTCTGTTAATTTCGGTGCAGCTCTGCATGAGTGGTGTCGTTGTACGTCGCGCAATTCGCGGATAGCGCTCCATGAAATACGCGATTTTCCAATGACGAAATCTTTTCTCATTAAATTATTCCGGATGCTTTTAATCAAGTGAGGGACGTCGAAATTGAAATATATTTTGTGACCCGACATTTCTGTAAACGGCTGTTCTTCAGTTATCCCCAGGAGGCTGACGGCTTTTCTGTTCGGAGAGCCCTGGTCACAAACCATGGTCCGTACATGGAAACCAGCTTTAAAAACAGCACTTACAACGGTTTCAATTAGCTCTTTCAATTGTAAACCGTCGACGTTTCCCTGAGAAATATAAAACGCGACCGGCTGCTTCCATGAAAACTTCAAACCACGGAGCATGAACACGAGCGCATAGTTTGCGATTTCGTTTTTACGGCCAAGATGCCCAATATCTTCGTACCCTTCGATGAGATCTTCTTTAGGGCTGTACTCCAGCAATTTCTTAATGGATATTTCGTCCCACATCAGAACGCACTGTCGTTCGTCATCTGTCATTGAGTGGGATTTGATTTCCAGAAACTTGAAAAGCTCACTGCTGATACCCGTTGTTAAATTAATTTCGTTAGCCCACTTTCTGATCAGAGTGACGCACGGCAGAGCAATTTTATTTTTCCTTAAAAATTGATAGGCCTTGGGCGACTTGTAAAATAAACTTAAAGCAAAACGCTTCTCGTCTTCACTCCACGCTGAAACTTTCATGTGATTAAGCTGCATCTTCAGCAGCAGCAATCGATTTCCGTCCAAATAATTCGCGGCACCCGAGATCACTTGGGGAATTGATAAATTTTTTATCGATTTACGCGTTAAATTACGAATCATTTGTCGAGCTTTTCTTAACCTGGCGTTAAGTGTCGCGTTCTTTTTTATTAAAATCTGTTCGCGGCGAGATAGCTTTCGTGGTTTTTCTGGCTTAATAGTGGTAGTAAGCGGTACGGGAGCTTCGGAAACGGACGTCAGCGATGCAGACTGAACCGTTGATTGCGCGGGTGTTTCTATTTTTTTTATGGTGTCTCCAACCGAATCGGAGCTGGGCTTATTTATAGCTGGTAAAGCGTCAGATTTTAGTTTTGGCTTACCGCATTTGCTATTGTTATTTATAAAATCGGTCGGCTGAAAGTGCGCCGAACAGATGCGATTATTCTCTAACTGCCTAGGTTCAAGCTGCATCCACTCATCTCTCCCAACTCGAACGATCCACTCGCGCAAACTAGAAAAAACCATTACATCCAGTACCACATGCAATAACAAAGTAAAATACATATCCAAAAAAAAAGAAACTCCAAAAAGTGCTACATAACAGTAAACACACGTATACGTAACTGAAAAAGCCATGTAAGTAACATGTTTCAATGTCGGTCGTTATATTTCACTGTTCTTAATTATTAATTAATTATTTATCCAATACGGATGCAAATTAGACGTATTCAAAGTACTGTTAAAAATAGAGACAGAGTAAAAGAGTGAAAAAAGTATTTGCTCTTAATTGCAGTATATACAGGAACGAAAAATAAAAACATTTTAAACCTTTTGCTTTTCATTAATGCTTGGCGTCGATACGCTATCACGTCGCATAATACTAAGAATATTTCAAACTAAAATGAGATGAGTCTTGCAATAGAAGGGAGTAGTTTCGTGCAAGTTCAATCGCCGTTTACTTTACAGTTGTAATGTTTATTCACAACATTATTACCCAGGAATACTTTACCACGCGGAAGCTATTGGCATAGGTTGAAAAATCTTGCAATCTTAAGTTGCTCACAATGTTCTTGGCACATTGTTTTAGCGTATATCCTTGCAATAGATTTGTTGTTTATTGCACATATTTTTTACTTCTGCATAGAGGCCGCTTTGTTGTCAGGAAATGAATATTTCTGATTATTATGTCAGCATACTACACTGATACAAAACGTCAAGAAACGCGGATTAAAAAATGTCTGAATGTGTATTCAGCACGCGAGTAATTTCGTGATATTGCGCTGAAATTTTTTACGCATACTGCGCACACTGTAACAAAATTCTTTGTAAAAATTTATATACTTTTACAGGAACTTTCGATGCATAAACCGGTATATTGAATTTTATATACAAGTATACCGTAAAGTTAATAAATGTACGATACAAATAATAATCATTCTTTAAATTAACACGCAATACTTATTATTAATAACAAGTTTAATATTGTTGAATGGTTGTGAGATTTTTAAGCCCAGTAGGGCAAGAACGGCTAATAAAATCTATCTGAATCTACTTATAATTAATACAAAAGTACTTTATTATTGCTTCACAATTGCCTATTAAAATGAATATACCGGTGTGTGCAACGAAGCTTCCAATACAAGTATAGTAATTTTCTAATAATTTTTTTATAGTGTAATATTGAATAATAACTGATAGACTTTACCAGAAATTTATCGAGCGAGCGATGTCAATTATGTGCCTTATTTATCAAATTTTAGCTCATTTCAATTATTTAACATGATTTAAAAAAGTTACAAAAAATAAATTATACACCGCGCCCTTCAAATCATTTTTCTTCAAACAAAGCTTACTCTATAATGTACATTTATTATTATTTTTAAACCTGTTTATTTTTGTATATGTGCTTACGTGTGATTGTCTTTAGGGAAACGATGGAAGCTCAGCTTGGGACTCGTCTTAGGAACATTTTTGCATCCGTTATAGGCACACCTATTAGTTGCAGGCATCGTTGACAAAGTTGCAACTGACGCACAATTGTAAAAAGCCAATAATCCGTGGGCAACGAATTTAACAGAATAGCACGAAATACACGAATACACGGTTATTTAATTAGTTGAATTGATATTCAGTATAATATTCAGTAATGAGAATACGTCCGAGGTCTGCCAAATCTCTGGGAGATGTAAGCGAAGTGACAACAATCTTTTCCCGCGTAGCAC
This sequence comes from Trachelus tabidus, assembly GCA_030142655.1. Lineage (NCBI taxonomy): Eukaryota > Metazoa > Arthropoda > Insecta > Hymenoptera > Cephidae > Trachelus > Trachelus tabidus. Next base: position 6,700 of record JARQTI010000209.1, on the reverse strand, counting down.
GTGTCTCGGAAGAAGTCGCAGAGACCGCGCGCTAAGAAGAAATGGAACGAGTGAAATGGAAAAGAGTGAGAGAGTAAGAACGAAAACAAATCGATTTACAGCCAGACCTCCGAGGCCTTTAAAACCGCCACGAGTTTAACAATGTAATCTCGCATTTAAAAGGACGGGTTTTCGAAATTAATATGATGAAGCTACAGACTCATCCAAAACAAAATTAATTTTTATTAAGAACACGGTTATTAAAATACAATTTGTAGGGCGTATAATATTCATGTGAAAGTCAAATGTTATAAAAAAATTGTATGCATTTTCTCAAATCAAAATATTCAATCACACATACATGCTTTAAAACAAAGATGAACATTTCTATACGAACTTTCGTGATATCTTCTAGACTATGCTATTTGAAATGTTCAAAAAATTAATATACTGAATAGGAAGTTTTTTCCAGATACCGTGTATTGAATTTAATAAGCGTGTTATCTGAAAAAAAACTAACATTTAAAAAAATTAACCCAGGAATCGAACTGAGATACCTCTCCCTTCCAGTAACCAGTACGTGCTTCAGACCGCTCGGCCGTCGGTGCTGTACTGGAATATGGTGCAAAACTAATACAAAAGTTATGAAGCGACTATTCCAACAACGACTGTACAGTAACAAAGGATTTTTAGTTCATTCTTTGTACATCAATAAACTGTCCAAACTATTTTCAAAATCGAGCATCATAACGCTAATAACGTATACGTAACGCTAATACGTATACGTTTAGAGGATGAGTATACTCATCCTCTAAAGCATATAAAGTACACAAGTGCAAGGGAGAACGCACCATCACCCCAACCATTGGAAACGCAAGAGCGCGAGCGAGACGCAGCATCACCTCAAGCGTTAAAACTGCTGGAGTGGAAGCGAGATGCGAAATCACCCCAAGCATTGGAGCTGCAGGAGTACAAGTCAGACGCGACATCACCCCAGCCGTGGTCGGCTCTAGCATTGGAAAAGGCGGAGCCAAGCATGCCTGCGATGTATTCGTGCACACCGATACAGGCAGCGCTGCAGGTGGCTGGGGTGATTACTTCGGAATCACCCCAAGAAATCGTGGCAACGTTCCCGTAAGGCCTGTGCTTCCATGTAGTATATGTTCTTTGGTATCGCCTAAAACCGGAGCGTTGTGCATCTCCCCACTCATCTCTGGTCTATAGCACGGGAGTGCCGTGTCTCCAATAAGTGGTTTGTGGTGTATACATAATCAATGTAAACAAATTTAAATTGAATTACTGATTCAACTAAGTGTGCGATATTGGTAATTTGGTACAAAATCTTCAGTATTTAACAATTATTGTATAATTTTAAACTTGCACGATCCAAAAAGTATACAAAAGTTTCGTTTTTCATTGTAAATACATTTTACTTGTATATCATACTTTTATAATACTGATACGTTACAACTTATAGGCTATGTTTCAACGATATTTGAACATAAGGTGGAGTACATGGAATTTTTACCCATAATTTTTCAAATGGGTAGATCTTAACATCTTATGTATTTTGAACCTTTCAAGCAAACTCCAATGAAAGCATAGCCACAGAAACTTTCAATTTAATAGAAATATTTATTATAAAGGACACATGCATTAAATTAAATTTCTACCTTTTAGAATTACATTTAACTATATCCTAAATTTCTCATTCTCTTATTTTTGCAATGAAATTTATTTCTTTTTGTAGTCAAACATGCATATTAACACTTTTTATCTGACTACAGGTAGAAAATGGGAGATTTTGTAGATCATTTAGATTGGGCTATTTCTCTTGGATGTCCATTGTCTGCCCTTACAAACGGCATAAGGAAATTGTAAGGGGTTAAACAATATAAGGAAATTATTCAAGAATTTATAATTAATGTGTAAACAATATTTTTCTAGACTTAGTAATGGTGCACTGGGGATTTTAATCAATGAGTTATCAGAAGTTCTAAATAAAAGTTCATTTGTATTAGAATCACGCAAAAATATTATGTTATACAGATTAAAAAATGGTGAAAATGATATTATGATCCAGCATATGAAAAATGTTACTCGATTAAGAAATGAAAAGTGTGAATTACATGCAGATATTGTGTCTTATGAAAGTTCTCATAATAATCAAATAATTTTGTTTTCTAAAAAAGGTAATTATATTTTTGATTATATATTGCACAAGCAAGGGAGCTTTCCAGCGAACAGGCATGTGTCTATAATATAACAGTGTAAAGATTGGTTAGCTTTAGTGCAATTTTTTTTATAAAAAAATTAATGCTTTGCTTTATTGCACTGCTGTGTCTGTGTTGCCAACTGGAAATCTCCCTACATGATTTATCAATCTGGTAATACAAATGTAACAGTTATTGATATTTAACCTGCAGAAGATCACTCTGGGTATCTAGTAATCCATAAGTTCTCTTATCTATTAAACAGTAAAAGTTAATGGAAAAAAGTAAGAAAAATCAGTGAAAATGACCTTTTTACTTGCTTAATGTTTGTATTAATACTACACAGTATAAAATAAAATGTTAGTAATTCGGAAACTAGAGTCTTCCAGCTATAGCAGTGTTTATGTTCTTTTCAATAAGTATATGTATTTTGTATTTTCAGTGTAATCAAAATAAGCATAAATGCTTCTTATTCAAACAGCAGTAGCTAACTGATAAAGCTTTTATGTCTTTTATGTACGCAATATTTTTCCATAATTTACAAACCAATATCCAAGCTCTTCGCTTTCTTTTCTATTCTGTACATTTTGTTTATTGAGTGGTGTTACTGGATAGCTGAACGTTCAGATGGTCTTCAATGTGTTAAAATATGCATTCCAAATATTATTTTTATTTTACTTTATGATGAAATTTAATAAGAATGCTATTATTTTTTTTTTCACAGCAAAAATGGTAAAACGAGAAAAAACCAAACAATATTTTCGTCAAGCTTGGAAGTATTTACTAGAGGTGAAGTCTTATGAAATATATACTCAAGTTGAAGATTGTAAAAGGATGATTCATATTTGCCAAAAATTAATGCCTAGAACTGGAATGGATGTAAAAGTTGTTACTTTTATGATAGATGATCTTTTAACTTTAGTGAATTCTTTGTACCATGGAGCTGATAAAAAAAAAGTAAGTGATTTTTTTTTATATGGCTTTTCGACACACTCGCTCTCTATTCGCATAATGAAAGCATTAGAGCCATTCTGTAATAGTAAAGTATTCTGTATGCTAGATCGTCGTAAAGATGTCTTCAAAGGGTCTTATATTTTTCGATGTACTTGAGACGACTCATGTCTAATTGTAAGAAAGATGTCTTTTTAACATGAGACGTCTATAAACGTCAAAACGCGGGACATAGAATTTTCTGAAAACGTCTTATCGATATCTTCATAATTTGTGCTGTGTGCGAAGTTCTTTTTGCATATCATACGTGTTGTAAGAAAAAAGATGCTCATTATCCTACTTTTAAGGCAAGAACGCTAAGAATATTATTTTTACCCGACCACGATAAAATGACCATATTTCATCCTTGCAACCAGAGAACGTATATTACATGGAAGCGTAGGTTCCGTGTTAATATTTGGCAGAGAAAAAGTAATTTCAATTTTCTCCGGTAGATTGCACGGCGGTGTATCAGTGTGCCCCACACATGGAAAGACTGCCTCCCCCTCATGCTCACAGCCTACACAATCTCTTGCTTATATTCACCTGCTTCCAACGTTGGACGTGATAGTGCATACTCACTCGCATTAACGCATTTCTAATATTTGGAATGATGGTGCGTTCTCGCTCATTTACGCGCCTGACAAGGAGAAGGTTCGCTATGGGAGCTATAATTTATATATGGGGCGTTCCCCGCCAAATCGGGCAGGTTCAAAAACTTAAATTTTTTATTCCCTCAATTTTTTGACATTTTTTTATCCCCTAAAAAAAATTTTACAGATAAATTTTGAGATTCTTTTTGATGACCCGTTCAAAATCGCCCTTTTCTCAGTTTTCTGCCCATAATTTTTTGAACAATGGACCAAATTAGATCTTGCTTTTTTTTTTTAAATTTTCGTTTTTATGTACTTTTAAAAAAAATTATTCCATAACTTATCTGGTTATTATTCACATTTCTTGATTAGAGCTCTAGCTACATCTTTCGAGGGTTCAATGAATCTCTTACCAGTAAACAAAAAAAGATATATATCTTTCACGAAGAACGTCAAAGATACGATTGTAAATGATCGATTTATTGATTCATTTAGATTTATGCCGAGTAGTATTGAAAAATTAGCATCCTATTTGAAAGATGATGAAAACTAATTACGCGTAAACGTTGTAATAGTGTAGAGGAATTCAATTTATTGACTAGAAAGGGTGCTTTCCCTACAAATATATTGATAATTGGGAAAAACTCAAAGAGAATCAATTATCCGTAAAAGAAGAATTCTATTCAAAATCAAATAACGAAAAATGTCAGAAGCAGATTATAATCACGCTTATAATGTTCGGCAAACTTTTTGCATTAAAACATTAGGTGAATATTCTGATTTTTATCTGAAAACCAATGTTCTCCTTCCAGCCGATATCTTTGAAAATTTTAGACGTGACTGTTACGCCATAAACAATTTACATCCCTTACACTATTAAACTTGAGCTGCTGACTGGTGTAGAGATGTTGTTGTTTATCGAGAGAGGTATCCGAGGTGGCGTAGCTCAATGCTCCAACAGATACGTCAGGGCTAACAATAGGTACACGGGAGCAGATTTCGATTAAAGCAAAGAAGAGTCGTATCTTATGTCCTATGGCGTAAGTAATTTATACGGTGCAGCAATGAGTCAAACTTGGCCAGTAGGCTCATTCGAATGCGAAGAAAATTTTGAGCAATTGGATATTCGCAATATTTCCGACGACTCTCTTACGGGATACATATTCGAAATTGATTTAAAGTATCCGATCAAGCCTCAGGAACTTCATAAAGATTTGCCACTCTATCCACGACAATACACTCCTCCAGGTTCTAAGAATTCGAAATTGATAACTCCGCTCCACTCAGAAGATAGATACGTTATTCGATATAAGAATTTAAAACATCGTGTTCTAAAATTTAAACAGGCACCATGGCTCAAAATATATAGTGTAACGTTCCGGCCTTATACCCCTCCATCCTTTATCCTTTTTCCTTCCCAATCACCTATTCTCGATGATGGATACGTCAAGAGCCCCACATAAAAGTGCATAGCGCACTGTGGATGTGCATAACA
>JARQTI010000208.1:0-231608 GCA_030142655.1 Trachelus tabidus | reverse complement strand
TTAATTAAATATGTCACAGTATAATGTGTAAACTCATCCACAAATGATACATAATAATTTTTATTGTTGATGGTAGGTGGAGAGACTTTCCCGCACACGTCTGTGTGAACAATAAACAATGACCTTTTTATATGACTTTTATCCTTCGCTTTTTCGAATGGTAATCGAGCTTGTTTACCCTTAATACAAGCCTCACATAAATCGTCTTTCGGTATTACTTTTTCGAGATGTCTCATATCCTGTACCATTTGTTTATTTTTCAGCTCTTGAAATTTAGTTTTACCAATATGACCTAATCGCTGACGCCACAAATAATAATTATTTCTATTCACATTATATACTTGAGAATTTACCTTTTTTGCAACTACAAATTCAGCAGCTACTAAATTATTTAAGGGCTTACCGTACATTATCGTTTTACCATCCTTGCTTATCTGTGCCCCTTTTTCATCAAAGGTGATACTCATCCCTGCTTGCTGCATTCTTCTTACTGACAGCAAATTGTATGGAACCTCTGGACAGTAGAGGACGTCTTCGAGAACAGCTTGTATAAAGAGATTGCTTGTCACTTGGATTTTTCCTCTTTTCATTGCTGTTATAAACTTTCCATTTTTCGCCACGGAAATTTTTATCGGCGGATGCAGCTCTGTTGAACACGTTGTCTTTATTAATAAGGTGATCAGATGCTCCTGAGTCCAATAGAAACATTAACTTATCACTCTCATTTTCATGATACTCTCCAGTCATAAAAGCGAAACCCGATTTTTCATTCAACTCCGTTTGCACAGTTTGAACTGTATGAAGCATTCTGTTACGTTCTGCTTTGTATTGTTGATTCTTTTTATAGTAGTAACAGTTTTTCATTTTATGGCCGGGTCGTCCACACTGATGACACTTTCCATAGGGTAAATTTTTGTTGGACCTGTATCCTCTTGAAAAATGTGACCCTCTACCTCTTCTATTTTGGCCTCTGCGGTTGCTCCTATAGCCTCTTGAAGCAGTATTATCGCTTCCTCGTGAAATTTCTTTTTCGATTTGCAACACTTTGACACTTGTATCTTCACTTCCGTTTTGCACTTTTGTCTCATGATCCAGAAGTCTTGTTTTAACAAAATTCAAAGTAATTGTATCCTCTGTCATTGCTTCAATTACTGTTGATACAGTTTCATACATTTTAGGGAGACTTGTGAGCAAGTACGAGATTTTTTGGTTCTCTGTCACAGACACGTCTGCTGCCGCTAGTTCTGTTATTAAATCATCGAACACTTCAAAATGATCGCCCAGTTTTGTGTCACTCTTCATTTTAAGTCTGCTTAATCGATTACGAACAGACACTTCGGTGGCAGCACTTTTTCTTTCATAGATATTATCTAAACTTGTCAGAATAGATTTAGCAGTACTTCCAGGTTTATCGTACATCAGGTAAGCAACCGATAAATATTCAGCAACAATACGTTTGGCAACTCGTTCAGCTTTTTTCCATTTACTTGTCACTGGATCAGGGGGTTGTTCATCAATGACTTTTAGCACATTTAGTTCGTATAATAAATTCCTAAGTCGATGTTTCCATGCATTGTATTTACTGCCATTGAACGGTATTATGTTTCTCCTGTCCTTAGACTTATCCATTTTCACTGACACTGAGTACTTGTCACTTTAACTCTACGAACTTTTATATATTAAAAAAAACTTTTAGATTATTCAGAAATACACAGTTAATGCACAATGCGATCTGGGCCCATAACCTATTGGAATTGGGTGAATTAAAAAGAACGTGGAATCTACTATTCTATATATTATAACTTTATTAACTCCACATCAAGGAAGATCATCTGTACTACTTCGCTCTCTAAGGGGAACTAAACTCTAGTACAAAGACCAAAAGACCTTTGTCCTTATGTTTATTCCTATGAAATCTATGTTTATGCTAGCACTCAGCGTCGATTCGTTTTTGAACTTCCAACCACCATGGAACAGTTCTGGGTATTAGAGACTAAATAATCCAACATGGTACTATAAGAACTATGAATGTCGATGCTTTAGGTAAATAATACACTCATCTTTTCTAAAAAATGACACTAAAAATCATTGCGCAAATAGCAGTTTAAACGCCCTGTTGAGTCACGTGACAGAATAGTCCTCAAACCTCACATACGATGCTGCCGTCTCGCGATTTAGTGAGTATAACACTTCTCATGTGATATAGCTTATATTTTGAAAAGGTAAGCGCTCGTCAGCTTGAATACGGACATTCCTCATTGGCAATTTGGTTATTAACTAAACTGCATTTAAGGATATGGAGTTGTGACGTCACGACCAATCATAAAGTGTTTTCGCTCCTGCACTTTATAGCAAAATGTTACCAAGCTTTAAAATCGGTTTTCTTAATATTTAAGTGATAAATGAATTATCTAATCAGCCTTCTGGCATTCTACGATCATATTCTAGCAAACTACTTAGACAGTTTTTCAATTTCGGGCACAGTCCAGTTCCTCACTCTGGCGAACTCTTGCAGAACTCAAGAGCAAGATGATGGTGGAATGTGACATGTTGTCACCGCACCATCTACAGGCGGTACATAGAAGCTTCGTCAGCCGTTTGAGGTATTACTAGGAAGTGACCGGTGATCACTTTGAGCATCTCGTACGATAAACCTCGGCTCTGAAAAGAACATGTTCTACGATAATGACAGACGCAACACTGGAGTATTCATCATAGGATTTCACTCTACGGTTCTACAAGACAACTTTTGTGCTCCAACTGAACTATTGGCGGTTATACAAGACAAATTCAGTGCTCCAACCAGACTTCGTTTTAATGGTTCATCCGGACAATTTTTCTGATCTTACTGGACTTCGGATTGACGGTTCCTCTAAACAACTTCTGAACTCCGATTCAAATTCTTATATTTTTTTCGAGAATTAAAATTGCCTGGTTAAACACACTGATCTCGCAAGCCTTTCGGTTACATTACCTACCCGGTTGAAGATTCTCAGTCAACTTCCAGTAGTACGTTTGTCGCAAATAACCCTCTATGCGCATGGATAAATAATATTTAAAGAATATCGATTTTCATAAAATTTGGTGATTTAAGGTTTTTGAAGTCGTTGAATGTGACGTCTAATAAGTTATTAATTATTTATACTCGGACCTTAGCTGATGAACGCACATTATTTGCAATACCCCATGTAGGATATACCAGTGTTAGCAGCAGGTCCAATAACTTGGCGTATTAATGGGTACCATTAATATACCAAGTATTAGCTATCCGGCGTTGGCTCATCTTTCTGCCATTCTTGATCGGTGTCATACTCTGAATAATGGCTGCTAGCATAGCAGACCTTCACTGGGCCAGTGTTCAGTAGCCACGGCTCTTGCCATCGGTTTTAATAATTTAATCCGTATGGAAAAAGTCGAAGTTGTACTACTTAAAAGAGTGGCGCCTGAACGGTTCGATATTAGCACTAGCTTGCAGAACTTTAAAAGTACTAGTTTCAATTTGGCACTAGTTTACTTATGACAACACACAATTATTTTTATTTCACTATTACACAGATGGTGACAGATCGTCGATTTCACAAAATATCTTCAAAGTTTTTTCTTCGCCACTTCTTTGGCATGAACATATCATATCAAAATATACCCTAAATATATTTTTAAAAATATAACTACAAAAATCCTATTAGTTATCCGTGTGATTCCCTCGCCATTGGATTAACATTTTTTATACTACTTACCTATCCTGCAGAAAAATTTGTCTTAAGAAAAACTCCAATCGATATTGTAAATTTTCTGTTATGAACATTATACACATATTTTGAGCAATTTTAATGTGACTTAAAATCAGATGATCATAATTTTGTCGTGACTGAAGAAAATGCGATAGCGTATACGACCAGCACTAGAATGCGTATTAAGCAAATGCAATTATCAGACCTGGCATTTATTCGAGAGATTTAATATTTTCTAGTTGATAATAACAAGTTGATATTCAAAACTTGTATAATATTTGTAAAGTTGTATCACTGACTAATTCCAAGGGATTATATGACCTTTAACGAAAGGAAAAGACTCTTCTCGATAAGACAATAATAAAGATAGAAAGATACTCTAAGATACGACACGAACTTTCGCTTACAATTGACTCGATACTCTTTCCGAATTTCCCGAGACTACGTTTATACGAAATAAACTAGACTTAGCGAAATGCCGGATTGGCGCCAGACGCATCGTTGCGTCACGATACTTAAAGGAACTCCCCGGAAAATATGAAAAGATGTCCGACTAGCAGGAAAGGAACGGAAAGTTATGGTAGAGGGGGTGGGTCGACACTGATGTTAAATAAGGGAGAGATAGAGGAAAAGATAGTGAGAAGAAATCAGATTGAGAACCCATGAAATTCAGTAACAGAAAACATAATAAATTGGCTCTTTTATTCTGTGACTTCCAATCAAATTAAATTAAAATTTTAACAATTCCGAAAAACAAGATGGATAACACGCGAGACAAAGTCCACTTCGGGACACGTGAAAAAATAAACGTAAGATATAAAGTCACGCGATACTAGGTTCTCTACGGGACACGTTAACAATATTTCTAATAGAAAAGATAATTACTACAAATATACACAAAACTTGAGAGAACGGGAAAGCAGAAAGTATATAACTTAGATTGACGTAAACACAATATTTGAACTCTGGAGACGTGTGGAACACGGATTCGTGTAACAGTTTTCCAGGGTCACTAAGTCATTAGTCTGAACTCAATAATACAGTATATAATAAAGTAGTGCCCTCTTCCGCCAATCATCGTCGCGGAAGAATTACTCGCTAGTATTGCTATGTACAAATATGGAAGTATGCCACTGGACTGAAAATATAAACTTTACGAAATTACTTTAAAAAGCGATATATCACCAATAATAACCCTTCACGAGAAGGACGCGAATAACATGATAAATAATTGCCGGAACCTCTTCGTGATCGACGATATGCGATGCACGGGAGGTCGGTCAAAATTTAAATAAGCCAATCCCATTCGCAGCCTAAACTAGCGATATGACGTCACGTCCAATCGATTGACCCGGGATCTTCAAAACTATCACTAGCACGCTGCAGTAGCGTCAGGGCGTCCAGGTTGCTCTGGTGGTGATCTTCGTTCGGACCAGGTCGGGACGGCTAGGTGGCGGAGTTCATGAAATCTCACGCCGGGGTAGCTCCTCATCCTCATAGGTACCGTTATTGCTCCCTTTTCAGGATATCGAGACCGGCCGTAACGAGAAGAACGAAACGGTCCATGGCGATACCTTCCTCGATGCTGACCCCCTACTCAATTCGGGAGTCTTCGGCGGTGTGCTGGAGGCGTCTATTGATTTTGGATCGTCCTCCACTATCCCAGCTGTAGCCTCGGTGATTCTCCTTCAGCCACGTGAAGATGTTGGATGTTGTTTTCGAATTCGTAACGCATGAAATGGTTTTACAACAGAAATTAACCTAATGTTCGATATTTAAAAAAAATGGTGATCCTGGAATTCTTGGCCGGTAATTTGTTTATTAGGGGCGGTAATACGTCTCGCATGGTAAATACGACAGATAATCCATTCCAGACTCGTGACGTGAAATAACTTCACAGTACATACCCGGTGTAAAAATTATTTATGACGTTATTGGCTGAGCGAGCTAAAGCGTAGTGCGTGCGATTTATAATTATGTTAAGCGTGTTAAGGTCGGTGGATCAACTCCCGGTTGCGTGCGGATTATTAATGATGTGTAAAAAGCGTTTGTTCAAACGGGAATATGATTGTGCAAAGTTAACGGTAATGATACTGATTTCATTTTACATTTTGAGCAATTCTTATAAAAAATATATCATTTAAATGAATTTTACATGTCCATGCATTTTCTTCGTTCCGTATTATTGTTTTCTTTTCATTTCAAGAAAAAATAAAATGTTCGTCAAATGTAAGGAAAACCAAATTTATTTTCCATAAAATAATAATTTCATAAAAGTAAAAAATAATTTAAAAAATATATAAAGAAAAATTAATACGCTAAATTAGAATTTTCCGTAGCACTTGCAAGTATTGCTCACAAAATAATTTATCGTTGCAAATTCTAGCAAATCTTGCCAGTGTCTGAAAAGATTCTTAGGATGGACCACCACAGTTTTCCGTTAATGTGTCATTGAAAAATCATATACTTTTTGAAGGCACCATGAAACGTTTTCGGCACGGGCATATCCTGTTTAGAATTAATTACCGTAATTGAGCCTAGACTAGATTCGCTTATTGAGCCTGCACAGACGACCATTACTGGCCCAGAGTTATCATGCAGCAGTTTTCCCATTGCCGGGCCAGTAAAGACTGCTATTATCCCACCCTTACTAGACATCTGGCAGCCATTCATGGTCCACCGTTGGGCTTATTGTAGAATCCTACATGGGATCAAATCCAACAATTTTTGCATTTTTGATCCGACTTACTGGATCCGGTACTTTTAATTGAAAAAATAATTCATCACATTCACATTCAACGATCTCAAACCTTCAAGATATTAAGTTTCATAATAATTTGATAACCTCCATTTGAACCATCATTCCTGTTTGGATTCTTGTACATTTTAGCACGATATTCAACGAGTTGAGCAGCTGTATTGTGATAAAAATTTTATTATTATGCGATAGCCTGTTCTGTACCGTGCAACTTTTGTTAGATAAGGTAAACAATCCGGTAGCCAGTACTCGAACAGAATCCCAAATATTCACAATTTTCTTTCAATATACATTAAAACCAGTCAAATATTATAGGTTATGTTGTGACGTATACCGTGCATCGGCATAATCCACAAATTAGCCGTGGCTACTCCGCAACGTTGAAATCCGAAAATCAAGGAAATCCATTCGTTGGGCGCCAGGCGCGACTTTTCCGCACCAATGTTCTTCACCACGGTCGATTTTTAAATCTCCCGGCGGCTCAGCCTCAGCGCACTGAAAGTGGAAGGGGGGAAAATGGAGGCGATGAGAGAGAATATCGGCGTCGTCCGGTAGGCGTGCCGAAGAATTAGGCAACATATAATGTTTATTCAATCTAATAGACGAACCAGCGTACAATACAAAGTCCGTCGCGTACAGTCTACTCAAAAACCTCTCCCTACCTCGGTGTTCCTAACCGTGTCCGCGGACTTCTCGCGGCCCTAAGAGGTCTCATTGGAGACAAGTTTCTCCCTTTCGGGGAGGACACTGCATCCGTGCGTCCACAGCCCTGCCCTTCGGTTATCCATTCTCGCAGGATTTCCGTAATTAAACCGCGTTTGCGGTACGGGAGACTCCGCTATCGTATATTCCATGAGGTTATCCGGTGTGATGGCGATCGGCCTCGGTCGCGCCGAAGTGGGATGCCCTGCGCGCCTACACAGGCGATACATTGAAGTCATCACAAAGAGCCGAAATCCTGAAAATTCCAATCTGGGATCCTTCCGATAGTTTCGTTATTACCCGAGTCCGGCAGGAGGCGTACTGTCCGGTAAGTCGAATTTCACCGAGACGATCGCCGATTCCCCGGCGGCTGCCCTCTATTATCGCCTGTCGTAGGCCTATTCGGAACAAATCCCCTCTATGGCGCTACGCTCCCACAGGGACGCACGCCGGGGCCAGTTAGAGTTTGTGATGTAATCCTTCGACTCACGGTCACAAGCCGACTCCAGCTACCGATTTAGATAACGTTCTCACTTTTTGGTTCCCTTCGAGTCGCCACCCTGCTCAGAAGCTGCGTCCTTGGAACGATTCGTATAGTTACGCCAAGGCTCTCGGAAGATTTCGTTATTGTTGGGTTGAGTTCGAGGTGCTCGAATCTGCTGTGGGGAGTTAGTCTCGACGTACCGAGTTACTCGGCAGTGGAGAGTACCCAACGGAGACGTCGCCACTGACCGGCAGAGGTCCGGGTGAAATATCGGCGCCCAGCAAGAGAGTGGAAAGGGTTGTAGAGCGGGCGGAGATACAGTTTTGATACAGTTAAGGGCAGGGGAGGAACCCGTCCCGTGCTATCTATTGATAGTTTTTCTATCTGTGTTTCGATGCGGTGTAGAAAATTCCCGCTCGTGTAGTTCTCGCGTTGCTCTCGCGATAGCCAGGAAATTCTATGGATTTTCTGTGACTGATCCTGAGGTAAAGTACTGTGTCCTATTGCAGTGCCCACCTGAGGTCGTGAAAATGTGAGATCACCAGCCGGAAGTGCCCTAGGGCTCTCCCATTTTCATTCGACTGTTCCATCATTGGGTGACCGAAGTCACATGGGATGAGAACGTCAAAAGTCAGTAAGCTCACCCCAGAACCGTGATAGGTCCCCAGTTCTCGAATTTGGCTATTATCAAACTAGTCTGTCTCGCGGCACCGATGGGGGTGTCACGAGCTGGCTCGCGTTTCCGTGCTATTTGTTGATAGTTTTTCTAGCCATGTTTCGATACGGTATAAAAAGTTCTCGTTCGTGTAGTTCTCGCGCTGCTTTTGCGATAACCAGGAAATTCTATGGATTTTCTAGTGCAGTGCCCACCCAAGTGTCCTCTGGATACAGTCCTCGGCCTTCATGGATTGGCTGCACCAGCTCCGCTGAGGACTCCCAGTTTATTAATTGGTGAAGGAACTTCGGTTTGATACGTCCGATTCGTTCTGTTACGTTCTCGATTCGTCGCTCTCTGTCTCTCGCACTATTCGTCTGACTCTTACTCCGACCCTCTCTGCCTTAACCTAGCAGCCTGACCGGCCGTGTATTTCCGTAACCGTCCGCCCCCGTTCGTATGTACATCCAGTTACGTATCTGATTTTACGCGACCCCACACAAAAGTCGACAGGATCCGTTCAGTTATCGTCTTATCTAGTAGGTTCCGTAAGAGATCTCGTTCCACCCCAACTCCTAGGCCATACCGGCTCGTGAGTTCCCGGTGAAAAAAGTATTGGCTGGCGCCCGTCTGTCTTGCGGATGCACGAGCGAAGGGTGGACGGCCGAAGGTAACGTAGGTTAATTCTCAGACTTTTCGTTATCGGCATCGGGTTAAGAAAATACGTTAATATTCTTAGAATTAATACAACGCCTGACCTGCGAAAAAAATCAATTTAATTTTTAATAACATTGGTTACTTACACTTCGTATGGTAAATACATAAGATTATATAAGGTGCTGTGGAAATCGTAGTACAATCAGGAAGGAAGTAATCCCTCGTAAAGAAATCAAATTGGGTAAAGTGCCTAAGCTACCAACGGCTAAATTATTTTTTAGATTACCGAGATTCTGTCTGTCGAACTTATGACTCGTCCGTTATCACTTTACCACGCTTTAAGAGAAAGACACGTCGCGTTCAGCAGCAGAATCTGTAAAGGTACATTTCATATCATGCCGTAGTAACATATCGTAATCGCATAATACTTACGTAGCTCTTTCTCCTAATGAATTGTGGGGGGTATTGGGGGAGCAGTTTAACTGGCGATTTCCTATACGATATACTGTCTGGGATCCGTGAGCACGTGGCGGACCGTCAGAATATCCTGGGCCACGGGATTTATCGGTAGAGACACTACAACCTATTATCACAAACGACTATATGGAATGACCTGTTGATGACACCGACTAATTATGGATCAAATAGCTCAGCCGCTTGCCGCAATACACAGTCTAGGTGTGCCTATCGATCCTGAGGTATAGATAATTAATAAAAATACATTACCACCCTTGGATATCATCTTTTCATCCATACTGTACATATTGTAACATATTGTCTTTATTGTTTTTTCTTTTTCTCACATTTTTAATGTGCATATTTCTATATATGGGGAATGAACGAGCTGCGTGTATACAGGGTGTTTCTTAAGCCCCGGACACGAGACATACCGTTAGATCCGGCGTGAAAAAATAAAAATAGTGGCGTCAACAAAATTCAAAATTTTTAATTAGTTTATTAATTATTACGGATTAAAGTTAGCCAATCATAAGCGCTTGAGAGCTGGTAAATATTCCTCAGGCTCCTCCCACTGGGGACAGCCAATCATTTTGTTAGATCTCAAATAGTGTTTAGTCTCGGGTTCTGGTGAATCTATAATATTAGTAGAAGATTGTAAAACCTGGAAGAAGAGCTGAGGAATTAACCAGTCTGAAATAAAAGGAGTTGAACAATTGACGGTTGCGGTTTTAAAAATTGGCGGGTTCCTTGAATTTTGGATGGAGTGGAAAAGGATGTCTTTACAAGCGATGAGGTTCTCAGGAGTGCTTGAAAGACGGATAAGTACTCAAGCCGTTCCGAGACTTTCCACTTGAATTCTACATTAACCCACATAACTTGTGAAATCAGAAAGGGACTGATAGGAAAATGTCTTACAAGCGATGAGTTTCTCAGAAGTGCTTGAAAGACGTACACAACATCAGTTCCTATCAGGGCTCAAGTTGACAAGCTTGATACGCATGTCTTATAAGCGATGATTTTCTCAGGAGTGCTTGGAAGACTTTGTAAACCTTTAAAAGTTACTTATACTCACTTGACAGTTGCGTAAAAATCACTTTCCGTTTATTTCCTGACTAAATCTGAGTAGGTTTCATTTTTCGTGTATGTTTTTCTTTTCACTTGTTTATCACTTTATAGGAACCCACTGAGCACTTTTGTAAAACTAACTAACTCACTACTGGAGGCGTCCCTTTTTATACTAACAATAAGTCAGAAGTCTAGAGGTTTCTAGACAGACTGAAAATTCAAGAACGTGGTGAATAAAGAAAATTAAAGAAGATCTATCTCAGAATTATTTTTAATCAACAACGTCTTGATTAGTGGTAATAAATAATAGTTTGTTAATGAAGCAATGAGATATTTGACTAATTTTTCGAGCTGAAGATACATCGATCAATCGAGAACATTCAATGATCTACCGGTAATGCTCAATGGCGCCATCTATTGGCTGACCGAATTAACTGTCACTAGAGGTGTCATGGCTGCGCCCTTGTCGTTGACAGGTGGACTGCCTAGAGGTGTGAGGTTTTATGTTTTCTTTTTCTGCTTTTTTTTAACACATTTATTTCCTCATAATAACAGTGACCGGTGGATACGTAAACTTGTTACGTAAATAAACAAAAGAGTAACGCAAATAAACAAAAGAATAATGCAAAATGTTATATTTTAGCTTTTCTTTGAACAGACATCTTGGAATTAAATATTGGCCAGAAGATATGTTTTGCATTATTCTTTTGTTTATTTACGTGACGAGTTTACGTATCCACCAGTCACTGTTATTGTGAGGAAATAAATGATTAGCTGTCCTCAGTCGGAGGAGCCTGAGGAATAGTTACCAGTTCTTAAGCGTTTATGATTGGCTAACTTTAACTCGTAATAATTAATAAACTAATTAAAATTTTGAATTTTGTTGACGCCACTATTTTTATTTTTTCACGCCGGATCTAACGGTATGTCCCTTGTCCGGAGCTAAAGAAACACCCTGTATATGTTACGATTTTGTTTTATATGAAAGTATTCTTCCACGTAAAGCACGTCGTTTGTTTCAATATTCTTTATTTTAATATGTAACATTATTAAGGTATACATCAGTATATATATAATTTATAAATTTTATTATTGTACCTCTTTATTATTAAAAAAAGAAATAGAAAAATAGAAAGAATATTACAATCGAAATTAAGGAATACAGGTACGTATTTTTTTCTTATATGTTTTTGATGTTCATTCTTAGTTAGTCTTTATCAAAGAGACAAGATGCGGTAACAGGTAATATACACAGATTGGCATATTTGATTGATACAGATTGGCTTTTGTACAATAGGATTACTTTGACTTTGCGTCATTCCTTATAATCACTTTGCGTCACAAACGTTCACGAAGGTCGCAAACCGTCTACATTATTTCCAGAATTTTCATAGTTCATTATTTCCTGTATTCACTGTCCGTGTTTCTCTCTCATATTCATACCGAGTATCCTTCGTCTCTCATTGTTCATCGTATCTATAGGATCCCCCATGATGCATTGTCAATTTTGTCAAACCCACTCTAGGGATTTTTCATTCTCTCCCAGTGCCAGCTTTCACGTTTCTGTTTAAACATTCCAGGAATAACCAATCTGGTAATTTTTAGTTTGACGTACAACGTGCCACGTCGATCACACAGAGTCAATATTTCGTACGGGTGACGTGAATCCATAGGTGAATGCAGAATAGACATAGGTATAGAATAAAAACATAAATTAATAGACGGGTACGTACATTCGTACATATTAATTCTCTCGTAATTTGACAGACGACGATATTTCATCACATAAATTATTGGAAAACTTTTTCACCCTCTGCGAGTCTGTCAATTTTCATTTATTAGACTTTATTATATCTTTGTTAATAATATTGAACGCCTTTTGATTTGCGTTTATCAATAATGCTAAATCCGTCCAGGTGTATCCGTTACGATTGGACATTTGATTTATATTAACGTTGACGCTACTGCCATCTCTCGGCACTTTCCTAGAGGCTTGCCGATGCGCTCAAAAGCGACCCCCCACGTGACATGGCGGCATTTAAAAGTTCCTAACGTATAAATACGTATGTATGCACATCACGTGCCGTCAATACGTGCTTTGAATTACGATAAATACGCAAAATTTAATTCATATCGCATGAACGCTACACGCGGAATATATACAG
This sequence comes from Trachelus tabidus, assembly GCA_030142655.1. Classification (NCBI taxonomy): domain Eukaryota; kingdom Metazoa; phylum Arthropoda; class Insecta; order Hymenoptera; family Cephidae; genus Trachelus; species Trachelus tabidus. Next base: position 218,932 of record JARQTI010000208.1, on the reverse strand, counting down.
CCTGTTTTTCCGAAGGTTTCTACCATTCTGGGGCGTATATGCGAAATATGTATTTACGTAGGTATATACGTTTCTACATACAATTTCCCACCGCTAGATGGCAATGCTACGTGATAGAATATGATGCGTCTTTGTTATCTTAAAAAAATATACTTCATCCCTAGAATTGCTGATAATGGTTCTGTCCCAATTTTTTTTCTTTTTTTTCGATTAGGTACAAAATTGCTCCTAAATGGTTTCTATTGTTTCAAAAATTGTATTTGTTAAATAAGCCTTTTTTCCTTCAAAAATTTTATTCCATACAATAACTGTGTTGGGTGGCTGCTCATTTTTTTTCTTTTATCAAAAATTTAATGGATTTCTGTGTATTTGTTATACGCTTTTTGCTTCCTTTAATCGAATTGTGAGTGGTGTAGACAGACCGTATAGTGATTTACTTTTGAATTTACCATTCCTCTATTACGAAACGTGTTATCGTGGCAAAATCGGTTGAAAATTCAAAGCAATTTAATCAGTTTCAGACCACTGGAGAAGGCTTGAGTAAGAGCTTTTCTTAGAGTTACGTTGATATATGTGTATTTGTGTTTACTAATGCAAGTGGAATATCCATTTCTGAACATGCCAACTCTATAACCAATATACGATTAAGAACCGTAACTGTACGATATAGGAAGGCAAATGTATTTCTTATAAATTTTTTTTTTTCGTATTTTCCTTACGCGACCAGCGAAAGCTTATAGTACATTTTTGAATTTGCATATTTCTTCGGTTCGTCGTTCAATAGGTCGTATGGACCAATAAGCCCGGTTTCATGGTAAAAAGGCATACACAAAAAAAATTACATAAAGAATCTGTATAAAAGTGAAAAAACGTATTTTCGTAATCCATACGGTTTTTTAGTATTGATAACATATCGAATTTCCAATTATATCGACACATATATCCCTCGTTATGCTTTACACCCTGTATATATGTATAGTACTTACGCCCTCTTATGGTTCTATATTATTTTCTCATAATCATAAAGTTCACGTATGCACATACGCTCTTTTGCCTGAGGAATAATAAAAAGACGTAAAACGGCTCAAATGTCCTTCTAATTTTACATTTAGCCATTCTATATATACAGGTGTAACTTTTTCATTAATCTTTGGTTAACTCCTTTATTATAAAATTCATGTCAGAGTTAAATGGTCGGATATCGAAAATATCTCGAAATTTTATCATTGTTTTTCGCGATGCTGATTGGCCATCACAATTATCGTTAAACGTTTGTGAATTTGCCGCTTGGTGTTTCCGTTTGTGGTATGCAGTCAATATACCCTGGAGACCCCTGGATAGACCCCTGGAGTTCCCGGTTCAAATCCGGGCTGTGGCAGAATTTTTTCACGATCCTTAAAAAATATCGTTCGGTCTACTTCCAGGCTGCTGAGTGGCTCCAAACCGAGTCCTAGCCTAACAATCTCCAACGAGATTGCAATAAATAATGACATTCTCTGTAAAAAGAGATAGTCATTAATAATGGCCAATATAGACGACAATTTCACATCCAGTAATTAAAAATTAATGAGGCCGAAAATTCATATATATAGTTTGCATGCAGTCAATATGACAGATCATGTTTAGTTTAGGAATTTAAGGTTATAAAATAATTTTTTAATCATTTGTGCGCCCTTTATTCGGTACTTAGAATGTACATTGTTATGCCGTAAAGTCTGATAAATAATCTTCGACACTTCCTAATATGAAATTTTATTCCAGTAAGTACTTCTTTACTGTAACTCTAACTCACAGCAATTTTTACCATACGTAGGGACTATGACGACTGCTTTCGGCTGTTCTGCTCGTAGAGCAGCTTGGAAATAGGTATTCTTACGCCAAGATATAATTTTGATGACTAATGGTCGTAGAACAACGCCGGGGTGTCGCGCGGCAGGTCTTACTATCTCCATGTCTAACGAACGTAGACCAAAGAAGAGAAAACATGTTATCGAAGTAGCGTAGAGGAATAACAATATACAGGGTGTTCCGAAATTACCTGACCAACGGGGTATGGCGGTGTTCGGGAGGCACCACTGATCACGAAAATGCCTTTCCTTTTCTCCGGAAGGTCATAGTTTTTAAATAGGAGCAAGTCAAAGTTGACCAATCAGAGCGAAGCATCAACAGAAACATAGGCACCTACGAACTCTGAGTTTTCTGCCCTCGCTTTTGTTTCTCGGTGGCTTCGGGCAGGATGACGTCAGCCGAAGACATGCCTCTTGGATGTCACTCGCTGAGAACAGAGGTTCCCAGTTGTACAGTCAAGCACTAACTGAAAACTGCCATGTCCTATGATAATGGTATTCGACTTAAACAGATATCTCTGTAACGTCTTACGTAGATTATCCTGATCTTTTCTTCCATTAATCTCCAGCGATTCGTACTACATCCCGTTGACAAATCGGAATAAAATGTTAATGCAATTGACGACTTTTCATAATGTATAATCCTCCTAATCCTAATAATCCTAATAAATTATGAAAAGTCGTTAATTGCTTCCCTCGCTTTCATTGGTCAACTTTGACCTGTTCCCATTTAAAAACTGTGACCTTCCAGAGAAAAAAAAGGTCATTTTCGTGATCAGTGATGTCTCGCAAACACCGCTATATCCCGTTGATCAGTTAATTGCGGAACACCCTGTATATAACAATCGTCACAAACATTGTTAACTCAGTAACAGCCAATTATTATGTAACTTCTTGCATGAAATCGAATACGAACTATTTCCATAGTTAAATGTGACCCGTTCAGAACCCATGGAATAAGTTTACTTGCATTTCGTAATAATTTGTAAGTGTAGCGCAAGGACGCGAGGAGATGCAGGAGCTGAGGAAATTCATATACAAATAATTTGTATCCCTTTGTGTATACAATATTTCGAGAGTATTATGTAATTTATCAGTTTTCTTAGAGAAATTTTAATAATTGTATTTCTTAAAGTTCGAGTGAGTTTCTCATTGCTTTTTCAAGCTCTTAATCCGTATTGAATGTACGGGCAGCAGTGAGTGTAGTTCCTTAGGAAAAATTCGTAAAGGTTCGCTATGTTTGTTTTCTGAGTTTATAAATTTTTAAAATAGCAACGATATAATGTGATCTTAAAGGAAGGAAAAAATGTTCAAGATTTTTACGTGGGATTTGGAAATGATCCTCTTAATTGTGAGAGAGCCCTACACTCACATTTTAAAAAGAATAAGATCAGGAAGTTGAAAACGTGAAACAAATAATGAGATGACGGAGAGAAAATAAAAATTGAAGGAAGAGCAAGTGAATGAAACAGAATTAAAGAATAAGCTCGGTCTCATTGTTAAGAGAGTACCTACACTGCGGGAGCAAATAAGTCCAAAGTCTGTCTGGAGGGATTGAGAGAGTTTAGGGGGCAGATCTTACGAATTCATCGATGGAAATCGAGACGATTGTGAGTCCTGAAAGTTAAGAAGAGGCATTCGACGTCTGCTCGAATGATTCTTCGTTCAAGATCGTAAACGTAAGGACCAATTAAGACTTTCAGAATTACCGCTCAGACCGCACTCTAGCGGGAAGCAAAGGAAGCTGGAGGCCTATGGCTCGTAATATGGGTACTCTTCCAACGGTACTTAATTCCCTGACGATTTCTGGATTTTATTTCTTAATTAAAAGAGAACGGGAGAAATGGAAGCGGCAAAGGAAGAAAGAATTCTTTGTATGATTTGGCATTACCGTAACAGCTAATTTTTTTTTTCGAATTCTCCTGTGCAATTTAGCACCACGTCCCTTACGGATGAGATACGCCCCAATTGCAAATGATATTTTCCTGCGAAACGTCTCTCCCTTTTTTTTTTTTTTCTTAAGAGATATTACTATGGCGTCGTTACAAATATAAGATATTTAGTATTTCCGATAGTTCTGTTTTTTTTTATTTTCCTCTAGGACTTTTCTACTCATGTGCTCGATATACGTCATATTATCGAGTGCAAGCCACTGTGTGCCCGCGATGCCGCACGCTAGTATTATTTTCCAAAAAGTTTTGGACCCGAGCCAATCATGCAACCGTTTCGCGAAAACTGAACGATCGGATAAAAGTACGAAGGGAGGATGGTGGCTTTGAAAAAGAAATCCAAAAATACCCTCGTATTAAAATCATCTGATTTTTACGGAAATTTCCATACCAGCTTTACTAGCGAACGAACGGATTAACGAACTCATCTTCAAAGACGTTACATTAACTGTGAGAAACACGTGTGTTTCGGTATGGATCGCACGGCTTATCAATGTTGAACTTTGTAATTGCGTATTTCGGCACGTATGGTATTCCAATGTGCGTGTGAGATACCTGTTGGGAATCTCAATGCTCGTAAGGGATAATCTACAATTTAATTAGCAATGGTTGGATGCGACTGTTATTTGTTTTACTTCATGTATTAATAACAGAGTTTATATATTACAGTGGAGTTAAGACGTTCGTAATATCTTGTGTAATAAACAATTAAGCAATTAAAACGAAGCATCTGGATGCAGAGTGGAATTTTGATAACTCGAACTTCCGTAAGTCAAAAATCTCTATAAGACTATGAATCTTCGAATTTTCTAATGCTTCACTTTTATAACTTCAAAATCCCGATAGATCGAAACTACGATAACTCCGAACATATTTCGTGTCCCTTGAGGGTCGAGCTGCCGAAGTTTTACTGTATTTAGTAATATTTGTAAGGGAACGAATTTCGAGTAACATTTGGTAAATAAATAAATCTTCGTTAACTAATGGTAGAAATTTCCAATAAATTTTTGCATTCGAAACGTACAAAATATTATTCAAGATTGTTATGTAAATATTAGAAAAAGCTTAAAATTGTCTTAATGACAATAAATAGGTGAAACTTCTTTTGTATTGTAAAAATTCCATTTTAATAAATTATCTTGTATTTACTTGTAATTCCTTACATGTTCCATATCAATATCCTCGTAATTGATAATATTTTAATAGCCATCTTTATCAGCTGTGTATTTAACTTTTTGTTCTCTGCCATCTGGTAAAACAACGATATACCCCAGACAATATCGCCGTCTCTATTTTCCAAATGTTCGAAATCATTGCCAGATTTCGAATCGCTGATCTGATATTGATAATCGTATTTATCATTGACCTAAAAGCACGACAGCTATTTAAATGAATAAAAGTATTTAAAAAATCATTATTATTACATGAAGTCATTGGATGATTGTCTGTCATTCGCCAAATTCAATTTTATTTAAAAACATATTTCGATCAATATTGTATAACAGATTTGCCTATCACGTGACCCATTGGCTAAGATAGGATTATGATGGAATTTGTGTAAATCGTGTAATTTGTAGGTTAAGAACACTTACGATCTCATCAGTGTGCGGATATCCGTAGCCAGTTGAATGGTGCAGTGATTGACCACCATATTGATTGGTACCAGTGTGTTCCCTGGTAGAGTCGCCATTTACCATCCACTTGGCTTTGCTCCAAGCGGAGACGATGTTCGAGTTGCCGCTTGATGACGTCCATGAGGACGAGGTCCTCGAGGATTCCCTGCTGAAATTCTCCTCAGTGAAATGGTGCTCCTGACTTGGTGCTGGGTCACTTCTTTGAGGGGTGTTCCAAGAGGTCGGTAGGGACAAGTAGGTACCTTTCATAGATTTTGGGGGTAAGCATGTGTTTCCTGGTTTGAGGTGAAACGATTTTGGAGTTAAGTAAGCGTTCCGGGGTTCATCAGGAGACAGATAGGTATTTTCAGATTTGGCACTGGGTACTTCATGTGGTAGATAAGTGTTTGGTGGTGCTGCAGAAGGTAAATATGTTTTTTTAGGTTCAGTGTTAGCTGGGCCAGGTGGCAGATAAGTGATTTGAGACCTCATAGGGGGTAAGTAGGTATTTTGAGGCATTCTGGAAGGCAAATGTGTATTTCTGGGTATAGCGTTGGTTGGACCAGGTAGCAAGTAGCTCTTTTAGGTTTCTTTAGGAAGTCGATACATGTTTTAGGGTCTGATGTGGGATGAAGTGTGTGGCGAGTGACTGATTTGAGATTTGACGTGGGACAAGTATGTACCCTGAGGTAAGAGATAAATAGGCACTTTTAGACTTGACCCTGGATGTACCGGACGGTATGTAAGTTTCTTTGAGATCATGCTAAAGCCAAGTACGTCTTTTGAGCTGGATCGGATGTTAAGACTGGTAACACTGAATTCTTGACACCGGGTAGATAGGCATTCTTAGGACCAGGTGGTAGGTATACCCTCATCGATAAATCCTCATCCCTCCGATTCGATAGATATTCCCCACTAGGAACATTATCTACGTAAGGAGCCAATTCGGCTTGGCTGCTTGGACCCAGATAGCCATTACTCGCTTTCGTTTCCGGTGGCAGGTAGTTTTCCGGTGTAGCACGTGCCACGGCTACTATAGCCACCAGGCTAACCAAGATCTAGATGGTAAAGAAAATAAGTAAAGTATCCAAACACATGAGATAAGACCCGAGAAAAAGATAATGAAAAAATGTTGCTTTACAAGTAAAAATAAAGTTTGCCAATTTTTGTTAATGCTCTATACGATTTGCATTCGGAGCCTAATTCAATTTAACAGACGAGCCAGCTAAGTTCTCGGGAGATTTCTCCCAACTTTTCACCGTTTCACGAGAAAAACATGTTTGTCGACTCAGTAGCATAAATACGTGTATCCACTTTAAGGCACTGTTTGAAATTTATTTTTCCTACATGAAAATTACCTAAGTCTAAACAACGACTATGCACGTGGTACATTTTTCAATAGGTAGTATTAATATGATTTCTAGGAAAAAAAAAAGAACTAAAAACTACCCGCGTCATTACCTTCATGCCGAACTACGCGTAGGTATGTATTATCTTCCACGAGAACAATTCAAAGAATAATCGTATGTCCTGTTCGATTTTTTAAAATTACATATGAACGATTACATCAGACTTTAGCCACCCGTATTTTATTTGCTGTGCTACATGGATTTGGTCGTTTTTATTTTGAACACAGATATCCTGGAGACTGTGCATCGTATGAAAAAATTATATAAAATGAAAGTTTTGTTTTTTTAGTATCTACAATAAAAAAAATTTTTTAATTTTTTGAGTTAACCTGTTTTCAAAAAAAGAAATACAAACAATTTTTTTCCTGATCAAAGCCCCATCGATATCGCTGTTACGGAATTTTTTAAATATTCTGTAGACAGAATATGAATTTTCTGCTAAATTATAAATTGGGACATGCGGCCGTTTTTCAGTCACAAATTTTTGTTTTCACTTATAATATATTGCTCTATCCTTTTTCCTTCCTAATTATCTATCTCAATTATGGATACATCAAGAGCCCCACATAAGAGTGCATAGGGCACTATGGATGTGTCCCACTCCTAAGCGCTAGTATAGGGAAGATATAAACAAATACACTTCTTGTCGCCTACGGTACAATAAATAAAACTGTAAACAATTATAAGTGTGCGCGAAAGAATGAACTAGCAATTAAGTGACTTTCTAGAATATAATTTATAGGACAAAATATGAAGGTTATTTAATTTTAAAAATCAAGTGCTGTTTCTTATCAAGACGCCTTGCCCAGTGGACAAACTCCTTAAAAAGTCTCGTGAATCCCAATCCTTTAAAATCGCGAAACGACTCAATATACACGATAATCTACGTATCCATTTACTACTTCATATACCTATACGTCCTGCATACGTTTGTGAGGCGTATAATTTTTTTCTTCTTTAGCTTTCATTTCTTTCACCCATTATGAAGATCCATATGGCCAATCCCAAAAAGTAAATCTGTTACATGCCGGGCAAGGTCGTAAACGATTTCATTTTCTATTAGAGTCAGAAGCGTCTTCACACGTAATACACTGCAGAGTGGCATGCAGCTTCGTACACTAAATAGGTACGGGACTGGTTCAGGCTCACAATGAAAAATACTTGGATATCTCAAAACGCATTTATGTAATCGTTTTCGATCTCATCTCTCACGAGTCTGGATGATCTCGAGCACCGTTGCGAAATCGTACCAACGGACGGAGGAACGTCTCACTGACTAATCATTCCCAGTTACCGACTTCAAGTTACTTCTGTGAAGTTAGCATGTTTCTACTATGGCATACAGAGACTTATAACTTTATATACACTTTCACAGTGGATACAGCAGCCACTTGGGATTTGCGCTATTCTTTCACGTAGTGATAGTTGATTGATGAAGTTTCGACTCTAGTGATTTTCATGGGGAATTTCTCCATTGGCAGATCTAGGAAATTTTGTTGTGCGTGCACTGTCTATAGTACACGTATGTATACTAATTTTGCCGCATTGAACGTTAACCATTGGACACCGCATTGAATTGGAGTAAAAGTGCAAAATCGACGGCTTCCGTTTGTTTGGGATGAAACAAGCGGGAAAACCAGTCAGCCTTTTTCCGCGAGTCCAAACTTTTGGACGATGGTGGAAGTTTAAGTGGCGCAGGAAAAAAAAAGGGATGAAAGGAACGAGGGGGTTGCACCGAGGGAAGAATGGCGGATGTAATAGACCGTGTGATCGTGAACATAATGGAAGTGCAGGGAGAAGTAAATAGTAGTTTGGCTTTAAGGGGTGGGTTCAAACTTTTCATTCGACCGGCAGAGCCATCTGTCGTAAAAGTGCCGTAGGTTAATGCCCGAGTTTGTTATTATCCGTAAGAAGCTGTAACCCCATGTCGAACCCCCTTTTGGGAAAACTTTTTAGGGACTGGAGGGGATGTTTTAATTTTCGCGGGCACAAGTCGCAACTTCGGCGTTCGTCACGTGATCCCTGGGGTACAGAATCAGCAAGAGCGGAAGTGACTTGTTGTTGCCTTAAGAAATTTCCATTTAGTTATACGTCAAGCTGAGGGATGATTATTTATTTAAGAGAAGAAGCCACATAGTAAACCGGAAGTTGAAATAATGAGAGACATTGGAATATCTTAGTGTCGACAAACGGACAAGCCAACTTCTTTCTACTTCCATTATATATCCACTATCGTATTGTCTGACTCACCCTCTACCCCACTACCCCTCATTTACCCACCCCCAGGAATTCGACGAACTCGCAAAAACTTTTAATCGCTCATTTCCGCCGGATAAAGCCGACAAATTGAAAGGCAAACTGCAAAGTTAGCACTCGCCGACTGGCTTTCACTCCTTCCAATTGTGTTCGACCACCGACAAGCACGCCATCTATGTACATACCGGTGGTGGGTACCTACGTCCTCGATCCATCCTACCGGTGGGTACGGCTGACCTCAGTTTATTCTAACCTCCTCAATCTTTCCATTAGGAGGCGGACTTAATTTTAGTTAAAATCCCTGAAACCTAAAGCCGCTGTGCTGCTGGGACATCCGTGGAAGTTGGTGGTTTCCGTTTCCTCAAAAATCCACAGCGTCAACCGTCACTTAAATCTGGACAGTAATGCCTGGGACAAACGTTTGATCGTATGCTCTAATTGAGCTGCACGAACTGGTAGAATCTCCAAACTAACCTCTGACCCCAAACTTAACTGAACCTAACCTCATCTGACCTGACCTAAAACAGCCGATTCAACTAGGTACTTCAATCGCCATTCGATTAACCTTACACGTTAGATTATGTAACGTAATTCCGATTGACCTCAGCTACTATGCACATTTTATTAGACCTTCGTTGTCACTTTAAAACTTTTCCAGTCCTTCAGGAATCGCACTCTTTGTATCTTAATGACAGATGCCGCCAGTTGCTTTGCTCCAACGCATCTTTCAACCTACCTCGGAAAAGTATAGAAGTCTCTACAGAAGCACTCACCATTCTCTTCTCTGTTGGGAGAACAAAAAGAAGTTCAAGTCCCGATGCAACCTGGCATCATGCAAGTATTTCCTAAGTTATATATTTGCTACTTCAAGAATGGAGTACACTTTTAATTAATATAAATGCTTTTAGTTCGCAAGTCTGCGCTATATATATATGGTGACCAGGAATAAATAGCATCGCATAACAGTGAGTGTTGACTCGTTGACGAAATTCACATAAGAAGTTGAGGGCGCTGAAGTTCATTACATTAATGGGAACTTATGATATATCTTTGATAACCAAGATAGTACTTAGCGCGTTGTCCTTAACGCTAAGTGCGCCTGGGGCTTTTAGGGTAAATATTCTAGCACGTTTAGAAATATAGGTTATGTACACGAGCTACAGTTCAATATTGGTCGGGTGAGCTTGGCCCAGATGTCAGAATAGAGCCGTGGAAAACTAGGGAAATAGAATTTTAAGAAATATCATTAGAATCTTCGAAAACTAGGATTTCGTCAAGTGTGTTATTTTTTTTACATAACAATACATTTTTTTAGGTCAGCCTTTTTGATGAATCTCTACATGCCTTGCTCGGGGCTGAGAAATATCTGCGACAGGTTAGAAAAGCAAGTGAAATTTACTTTGTCAGGATCATCGGCTAATGTATTGCGTAAACAATACATTTTTATAACTGAGTCAAGGCTGCGGACAGTCCAAGTTTCGATAATAATTATATATGGATTTGCTATTTGTGAAATTATTGGTTTTATCTTTCCATTTAAACACGACCAATCAATTGCTTTTAGCATGTAATTTTATATTGTTTTCTACATATACCATTAACTTTATATTGATCAAACGTTGAATTTGCGTGAAATTCATTATAGAATTGCTACGTTCTTATACGACGTTTATTATACTAGCGTTTCTTCAAGTGGGCGTGTCTCTGTTCATTAGATTATGATCAGCTTCGATGAATCACGATCACGTCATTGTTCCTAATCTCGCTTGTGTCTTCTTCGAGAATGAAGAATGACTTCGAGTTACTTCTTTGGCCCAAATACGAGAACTCCTTAGGCACTTGAAGAGGCTCTGTTGTAATATCTGAAGTCACACAATACGCAAAACGCGCGTTATTACAGTTCTCATAATAGGTTGCGTTCTCTAGGGACATTTTACGCAATTGCCAACCAAAATTTCGATAGGGTCAGAACCTATTGTCATAAAATATCGAAATTCAATCTGTAACTAATTTTTCTTTGGTATCACTTCACTTTACTATTTGTTTCTATCGTGGGGTCAAGTCGATGACAAACCGTCTCTTGATTTGAAATTTAATTTCTCAAGCGATGACTTCAGTTCCGCGGTCGACCAAGGCTGGTTGATTAAATTCGTTTAAAAGGTCACTGGATGACACCCTTATATCGATTAATATTAATTTAATTAAATCTATTTAAAGGAATATTAATTATTTTTCATTTCTTTCACTTCTGCACTTTTCCTATACTTATTTGATAGTAAGTGCGAAATGTTCAAAAAATTTCCTCGAAAATTCTGTCAGGTCTCTAAAAATTTCCTTTGTTCTAATTATACTGATAACTTGAGTCTTTCATCTACTTATTCGCCAGTGTTTACTGGTGAAAGTCTTCATGGACATGTGATAGGAATGTTCGCGCAGTGTCCCAAGTGTTATCTGCATCAAGGCTGTCTCTCAAATTGTTTATACGATTATTATTAATGATTCAAATTACAGTTTAGGAACCAAGATGATCCAGAGCAATCTTGGGATGTATCCTAGAAAGAGCTGATAAAATTTCTCAGATAATTGATATGAATCCAAATGTGTAGAAACATTATAAATGTGTTTCTAACTCGAGCAGAGTTCTGTGTTGAACTAAAAAAAATATATAAAAAAGAATCGTACCAGTTACAAAATGATCAGGCACGGAAATTTTGGCCACGAAATGGCGAAAGTATGATTTGCGAGCCGTTCAAGCCCAACCTCATGATGGATCAACCTAATTGATACTATTTCAATGATGATGATTTGATGACTTCAGATCTGGCCTCTTACGATTCTTGATGGGTGTACGCATGCCTGTAGTCCACGTTGCACAACCAGGTAGACTAACTTGACTCAACTGAACTGACTGACTGACTTTGAACATTCAAGCGTAAATCATCCCAGGAATCGAAACGATGCGAAACGTAAGAAATCCGTACGTGATCCACGCATCGACTCATCTAGTAAATCGATGTAGAAGGTTGATGATTATGATGATCGTGACCACGTAACATATATGTATATATATATATATGCATATGTAAAGTTAAAACTGACACACGCTACAGATTAACCGATTCATTTTATACCTGTATCATAATCGTGAGTTTCAAATCATCATAATATGTGGATCAAACTGACTGACTAGTCAGATATTTGATAGTGATTGTAAAGTCACTCGTAATGACTTTTGACGGCGATAAATCAATTAAGCAAAAACAGTTAATTTAGCGTATACATAAATTATGTAGTAGTCTATTTTAAATGGAAGTATATTTCAGAATCCTTTGGATGATCAGAAAGCGATCATGTTTTCTTCGAGTCTAATAAAGTAACTAGATTCGGTAGAACGTTTGCCAAAAATTATGAAACTTTTCATTCGTTTTTTTGCGGGTGATTCTTATTTATTAATGATAATTTCAGGAATTGGTTTTCCGATGGAACGTGCTTGAAAATTTTACGTCCTTAAATATGGTCTTTGGGAAAGTCGGTTGTTATGTGATTTCCGGAAGAGGATCAGAGTCGGATGGGTCAATGTGTGTCCGGCATTTAAGACTTTGGTCCTGTGTGACACTGATCAGTTCTAGTAGCTTCAATTCATTTTTGTATTTTTATTGTGTGTGTCTAGGGACATTTGGTTGGCGATTGTTTTTCCCTTTGGAACTCGTGGGATTATTGTAATAAACGTTGGATTTACTGATTGAGATGCTCTCGGAAACTTACGAAAGGGAAAGAGAAGAACCTTGCCCGAAACTGGCGAGAGGCACTCATCATGGCCTTGCACGTTGCTCTGGTTGTTACAGTTTTATTTTTGCGCAATGGCTGCCGCCTTTCGCAAGGCGGAAGATGAATTTTTCGGGGGCGCCGAATTTCAAGATGGTGGGGCTCGGTTACCCCGTTTTTTGGTATAAAAGTAACCGACGGTGAACGGACTGGCATCATACACCGTCCAGTGTTCTATCATATCAGCAAAAGATGAAGGTAGGCGAAACTGTTAGTAAAAGTGATACTCGAATATAAAAAGTTATAATAATCAATTTTGTCATCTTTCACAATTTTGGATTATCTAGACTCGTACGTAGCTCTCGACTAAATATCTTTTGTTTGTTATGGGGAAGTTGAAAAATTTAAATCCAGGCGTTATAATTTTGTATTAGGACAAGACAAACTTAAGGTATGCTTTTAGGCATTTTTTGTCATTTCTTTTTTTTTTGTAGGTCTTCGTTATCCTTTCGGTAGTTGCCTTGGCTTCTGCCAGTCTCGAACCTGCAGGATATCGTCCTCCAGGATCATCTCCGTCTACACGTTACCTGCCGGCGAATAGAAACGTTGCTGTACCATCCAATCAGTATCTTCCTGCCCATGTAACATCTCCTAATAATCAGTATCTTCCTGCCCGTGTAACATCTCCTAATAATCAGTATCTTCCTGCTCATGTAGCATCTCCTAATAATCAGTATCTTCCTGCCCACGTAGCATCTTCTAGTAAACAGTATCTTCCTCCATCATCTTCTCAGTACTCGAGCCCGTCATCTCAGTACTTGAGCCCATCGTCCCAATATTCTGGACCTTCATCCCAATATTCTACTCCATCATCCCAGTACTCTTCGCCATCCAAGATTTATCTTCCAGCAAGTGCGTCAGCATCCCAGCAATACTCTGCTCCATCTCATTCATCTGGACCATCACAATCTTCATTCTCTTCTGCTCCTGTCAATCATTACTCCAGCCCATCAAATCGTTACCTCCCTGCTCAAACCCAGAAATATTCTCAATCCGGATATCAATACGGATCGGTCGAAGATTCTGTGAGTAATAATTATTTTTTCATAACAAAATTTTACAATCTTTTCAGCTCTTTTGATAATATTTAAAAAAATTTTAATCAGGCTCCCGCCAAGTACGACTTTGAGTATCAGGTTAATGATGAATACGGAAATGACTTCGGACACAAGGAATCTCGTGATGGTGATAGCACCCAGGGTGTCTATACTGTATTGCTTCCTGATGGTCGCAAACAGATCGTCCACTATCAAGCTGATCAGGATGGCTACAAGCCTAGGATCACTTACGAAGAATCCAAGCAAGGGTACAATGGATACAATCGTCAGGGTAGCCATGGTGGATATCCTCAAGCTGGACCTTATTAGTTCTCTAAAACGAAGATAACATTGAGATACCTTATACTCGTATTATTACGTGTCTAACGGTGTAATTTATTTTTCTATCATAAAAAAAGTTTTCATTTAATTAATCACGTTTAAAATTCAGTCTTCCCCTCTTTTCCTTAATATTTTTATTTATTCTCATAAGTGTTTGTGGGGTTCTTCAATAATTTTGGTGTGAAAGATTAATATATTTTTACGTATATTTATTATATAAAGTGCATGTCTCCATTCCGCTATAGTGCTCGATAAGAACTATATCGATTTCCCAGTACACTGATCTCACTGATTATAACAAATTTATTGTTAACTGTACAATAGGAATATAATATAAAATATTTGTATTTCAATATTCATGTCAAACCAATTTCTATTATATCACATCAATGAGGGTATAAAAACTCTCGTCACTTTCTTTCCAAAGTTCCTTGAGGATAGAAAAAAAGTAGTTCAAAATTACGTAAAATAAAAGTAAGCATATACGTACTACTCATATGTGCAGAACACGAAACAGCCACGTACCGTGGTATTATCTAAGTTATGTATAATTAATACACCCGTTATATTCTTAATCGACTAGCGTTACTGACTGAGATCGACGACGCCGTAAGCAAAAATTCTTTCACGTCAGATATAGTATTTAGCCATGCGCAGGTTACATTGGAATTTTTTCTTTTTTCATTTTCGTATTTTTTCCCCGAAATTACGCCACCTGTAATTTCACTTTGGCAGATTGAAAAAAAAAATGTTATAATCGTTACACAGGATCCTTAGATCGCTAATAGTGCGTTAGATGATTTGCTTTCATATTCAGATTTGCGTGCGAGTTTATTCAAACTATATCAGTGGGTGGATTTCTGAACGATTATGTCAGTTGCGGACGAGTAAATTCTCCATATCTTGAATCATCGTTATTGCGTAAAACAGGCGTCAATATTGACCAATACGGGACGAATAAACGATATGTATTAATTGGAAGGATCTGTAAGACCCATGTAAATTAGCTACCTCGATCCTTGTATGGAATTGGTATTTCATGTGGGATGAAAGCTTATGTAAATAGTAACGTTCATATTCAAAAGATAGGGAGATTCATGAAGTATAAAAGGAAATTAACAAGGCGAATAATCGTCTCAGGTAAATACTTTTATTTTTTAGTTCTGCAATTTTCGCGGCCATTTCCATACGGTTTACTTTCGGTTTAGAGCCAAGTTTAAAAATTTAAACTTGCCTATGTTTCGCGAACGTGGCAACTTACTTCGTCAGGGCTTGGAAGGCACTTGGATGCTGGTGCACTGAGGTAAACGTTGTTCCTTGCACGGGACCTTGTGGTATTGTGACATGATGAGCCAGTCCAGGTGTTACGTAAATTTTGATTGACCAATCGAAATTCAAATATTGTTATATTTTTTAATAGAATAATATTAATTTTTGTTATTTTTTAGTAATCGACTCAAAATCGTCGATCGAGGTATATTGGGTATTAATTTAATTTATGAATCATCCGTTTGATTTACATAGGAATATTAACTTCCGCTCATCCGTTTTAGTGAACTTATTTGTCTATTGGTTTTCCTATATTGTCCTGGTCCTCAACACTCTCATCTAAGATCTCTTGACCATCACTGAGGTTGCGTTCTAGCCGTCCTTGCTCCCGATGTTCCACTTGAGATTGTGAAACAGACGCTCATCGCTCATCGCTCATCTGCGGAAGATGAATAAGGCTATAAGGTGTGCGCCAAGCGAACGTGGTGTCTGACCAGCATAGCGAACCATTCACTTTTATTCTCTTAGATCCGTAGAGAGTGAATTGGTCCAACTCCCTCCTACATGTATTATAAAAAGTTGCCCCACCTATAAGAAATTAACTGACCTGTAGCTCTACCAGAAGAAGATGAAGTTGAAACCTTGATGAGTGAATTGGGTACAATTTTTCATAACTTTTAACAGGTGCGAAATAATAAATATTTCTTAAAAATTCAACCACGAAAATATTTTATTGGAAACAAAAAGAAACTTTTCTCAAATTCTTATTAACTCTCAATACTAATTATTTGACTGTACAATAGTATTTTTCTATAAAGATATTTTAGTATTGTCCAATATTATTGCACAAAAATTCATTCATATGCTTCATACGACTTATGAACTCAGTACTGAAAATGTTTTAACCATTTTTCAGATTTTTTTTATGTTTATTTGTAGGTACTTGTAGTCTTTCTGCGAGTTGCTAATCTGTTATGACTAGAGCATTGATTCCCGTCAAGACGAAATTTACCTGGTAGTATATTTGGCTCCACCTAAGTGACACAGTTACTTGCAAGCTATCTTCCTGCGAGGAATAATATATCTAAAATGCTTGTCCTGTCAATCAGTATTTATCATGACGACAGGATCAATATTCTTAAGGAGTAGCCAGCTACGTCCTTTAGTGATGCGACAAGCGAGACGAGACAAGAAAATGTCGAGACCGTACCGAATTTCTCGAACTCAATATCCGAGTTGGCATTCGATTTCAAGATTATGAACATAGCCAAGATTTACTCTTATTCTTGAATTTGACAGTCAAGCTTTTGTCTTGTCTCGATTTCGTTTCATATATTTCAATTCAAAGTTAATCTTGCGACATTACGATCATGAAGCGCTCAGTAAATCAAATTTACGACGTCCTAGAGACTGGAGAATTAATTAGCTGTACCCGATAATGTCGAAGAAAGGACTCCACCTAATCGAAATAAATAACATGTACAAAAACTGAGAGAATTATCGATAAGAATTTAATTTTGAATCGTGGTTCCTGGATACTCAGAAAAAACTTCGTGCTGAGATATTTGCAATAACTACAGATGAAAATAATTTAAAAATAGTTTGCTGAAATAAGTACTCGAAAACAATAAAAATGACGAATAGTAACACGTCTGAATTAAAACGACATTTAGGAAACGCGCACCCCGGGGTACTTCTTAAAATTTATTCCGTAGACTCAGCGAAAAATAAGACGAAGGCTCAATAGTAATGAGGAAACTTTCCTCAGGTGATTTTTTTATCAAATATTTATTTATCTATCAGTCGCCATTAGTGCTTCTTGTGCATTTACCTCATTGGCCAATTATCCCAGCAAAGTGTCCTCAGCCTTTGGAAATCCTAGAAGCACACCAGTAAATCGCTATCATCCAATCTCTACTTGACCTGGACCAGACTCTTAATCAGGATTGAAATATAGAGATGACCAAAAGTCTGCGAGTATATTACTAGAATTCATATCGGTTCATCACATTTTGATATAAGCATCGAAAATGTTTTATACATTTTTTAAATCATAAATTTGTATTGAACAACTTACTGAATTATTCACACATTTTTTTTGTGGCTTATACCCTATTTATTATACTCATTACCTTATTTATTATTTACACTATAGTTATTACCTTATTTATAATACTATTATAATTATTATTATTTACTTGGTGAGCAATGTCCATAATGAAAATTAATTCGTTTTCCCAGACTTTTGAGATTCTCGTACAAATACTGAAAACAAAATGTCTAGTATAATTTATCAAATTTGCGCGCACGTCCCTATGTAAATATCTAGCATACATTACAAGTAATACAATTAATTATAAATTCTAATTAATAAACGCATTCAAAATTCACCCACGCCTCCTGGCAAGAATTAGTTATTCAAATTTGTTAGATTTTCAAAACAAATTGCATCACATTGTATACAGGCAGCCCCGTCACAATCACGACTACATCCACCACAAATTGAACGTTAACAAGCTAGTGATTTTTAATGTCAAAATAACCTAGATCTGTTTCTTAATGAATTTCGTTATATTCATCCATAAGCCCTTTTATCCTTTAACCTTCTGACCTTTTCAGCATCCTCCACCTGACGTCATATGGCTTCAACCAACACGGATCGATCATACAGATATATGGATTTCCTGACGCCGCTGTTATCCGCTTGGCCTGACTCTCTTAACCTGTTGCGGTATTGTGTGCCTGTATAGCTATACTATCTACCAAACCCATATAACTGTAGCTGACCTCTAGATACAGTACATTATAGTAGGTATATTATAGCAGATATAGACACGTAGCCACATATGCATTATAAGCGCAGGTTGCATATTTTCTGTGCTTTAATCGGCTGCGCTTTTAGGCAGCCAGTTTGAGGTTCAATTAGAAATTTTTAGTTGATTTTTAGCACGGTGTAATATGGCTATATATAATATATTTATATGTATGCAAGTATACTTACTCCTTAACCGATTAGACTTTGATACAGGGAGGTCACAATTTAAGATTTCAATTACAAAAATTTTATTCTAAACGACTAGATATTAAAAAGTTACTTTATGAGCACCTTATATATTTGCTAAGTATGGGACATAGGATGGTTTTATGAGGAAGTGACTCTTTGATGTAATAAAACAGATTAATTGATTGATTTATATACGTATATTTTTTAAGAAGGGTAGTTCTCAGGACTTTTTGTCTTGAGTGTTGGTAGTTATGAGGACACTCGGTGTTTGTTAGAACGAGCCTGATAGCATCTTGATACGTAAGATACACTGTCAGAACCATAAAGCGGCACTCCCACCAAATTTTCCAAAAACTTTTCAATGCTAGACATTCGGAGTTGTGATGGGCTAAGAAATGGTTTCTTTTGGTTAGATTAGGCTAGAACTCTAATGCCTCATGTCTGAAGGTTTAGTTTTTTTTTTTTTAGAAAAAAACATATCGGCTTGCCGTTGTGACTGCCACGCGCCCTCATAATTATCATTTCACAAGTTTATATATATTTAGATTTGTTTAATATAATTATATTAATATAATTTAGCACTGTTTACTTGATGAGTGTAGATTAATGAACTATATTACAGGGATGGCGCTATATCGGGTATGGTCTCGGTTTTGAGAATTCAGATCAATATAGATATTGGATATTGATTTTACGTTGACTTGATATTTCAGTATTTAATATCTGTAACCGGAATTAGAATCAGGATATCCCTGAT
This sequence comes from Trachelus tabidus, assembly GCA_030142655.1. Classification (NCBI taxonomy): domain Eukaryota; kingdom Metazoa; phylum Arthropoda; class Insecta; order Hymenoptera; family Cephidae; genus Trachelus; species Trachelus tabidus. The sequence continues at coordinate 199,624 of JARQTI010000208.1, read as the reverse complement.
TCCTGTTTCCACCTCCATTTCCGTTTCCAATTCCATTACTTTCCTGAGTGTAGGTCACTTTGGGCCGGAAACCATCTTGATCAGCTTCGTACTCTACGGTTTGACGACGACCATCTGGTAACAAAACATAGTAGACACCCCTGGTTAAGTCGCCATCGCGATTTTCTTTGTGACCAAAGTCATTTCCGGATTCCTGATCATTCACCATGTATTCAAAGTCATACTTGGCTGGAGTCTGAAAAAGAAATACAATGTAAGTCAATTTTTTTCTTTTAGTCTTTAATCACTACTGATGAACTGATAACCGTGAAACAAGACTGATAATGTTGGGTTTGACTAGAACCAATCTAAATTATTATTAAATTTCCTTATTAATCTTACGTCATTGGCATCGTTGTTGTATCCTCCATTTACAAGAGAATTCATCTGTCCGTTAGGAGGAAGATATTGATTGTTCGCCAATCCACCAGGTCCGTTAGGACCATTGGAACCACTTGGGGCACTTGGACCACTAGGTACTCTAGAGATACCAGAATGTTCTATACCGTTTCCTTGTTGTGGTGCATACTGTTGATTTGGTGGTAAGTACTGATTTACTGGAGGTTCCGGTCTGGCATTGACTATGCTCAGTACCGTTAATGCGAGAACACTGAAGATCTGTTAAAATGGTTTAATTTTAGACTCACAGCAATAAATTGATAAGAAAATATTGTACCAGTGATAAGATATTGTTTAACAAATTTTTCATAATAATATCTCTCTCTGACCTATCTATGGAAATACTAAAAGATAGATGGAATTTCGTGTATCTATTCATACATTACAGTGGCACAAAGGTCTATTCAAGAAAGTATTGTTCCAACTGAGGGTGGTTCTGGCATAGAAAACCAACCGAACCGAACAGTTTCAGTAGTTGTGAAATGCCTTGGATCATACACTTTCTATCCTGCGGCATTCCACGGTGGTATATTTTCGAGATAGTTGAAATTATCAATGTTCGTACTTCCGAGCTAATTTAGTAAAATATCAAAGACCTGAAACTATTCTATAACAAATTTCTCTCACTTAGCTTTGCGAATTTCAAACAATTTCATATCCCTTTGCACGTCGTCAAAGACCAACTGTATGAGAAAAATTCACTCCTACGTAATTTACGAAAAACATTACCAACTGTAACAATCATTCAACAAGAAACAAAAAAAGTTACGAGTAAAACATTAAAAAAAAAGAAACATCTATAAATTAAATAAAACCAAACTCCTAAACCACTAGACAACCCTAACCTATCACAAACATCGCAAAAACCACAATTCCAACCTAATTTAATCCTATCGTCATCCTCTCGCCCTAAGGTCCTACGTAATTTCTTCAAGAAACCTCGACCCAAGAATTTAGAGCAAGCTACATAATTCTTCCCCTAGAAAATCTTTTTTCTTAAGACCTTTCCAACGAATATAACTAGCCCATAAAAATCTAGGGACATTCACGTACAGTACGAAGAGGAATTACAAGATTGCTCAACGTGATTTAGTAATGCTCTTGGAAGAGTCTGACACTCACCCCCTATCTCCCCCACCCTCCACCTCCTTTATAGCACGTTAAATAACGATGCGCTTAAGTACTTACACACAGACACACACAAATACGCATATACCTAGTGAAATCTGTAACACCAATCTACGTTATGGTTAACTACGTTCAATCCAGGGATGACACCATCGTGGCAATAGTTAAGAATAAGGTCACCGGGTAGACATTGCTATACATATATACAATGGTGGTGTCTTGATATTAATTAACTTTCTCAATGCCCGGTAGGGTACACGGTACATTCTACTTTTAACGTTGGCTCTAGATCTTTCGTACCTCCTTGGACTAGAGTGCGAATAGACCACGTATTATAAATATATATATATATATATATATATATATATATTTCGCGAACACTATAAATCCCGTATTTAAGTTCCTGAATCGGATCGACGAATCGGATTGCTCGATTCGATACGCACAGCCGAGCTGGTGTTGTGCAATTTGAATTTACGCATCTTCATCGAGATTATGCGTGTACAGTGTGTAGATGTATGTGTGTGTATATATATATATGTATACTATATATGGGTCCGGTAGCCGTACGGGTGACGGCACTTGATATATAAGGAGGTTAGTTTTATGCAATAGGAAAAGGATTCTTAAGTGATTTACGGATCGAGATGATGACTTGATCTCTTTGATGATCTATGCTGTTTACGAGGCACTCGAATGGCTTGGGGGCATATAGAGAAATGAAAAAAAAAATTGTTCACCTTTAGGGGGTTCGAGGGTGAAGTAAAAAAGTCGTTTTTGATTATTTGGTTGCTTTGGTATGTGATTGTTATTTGGGGGGTGAAAATGAGGTTGGTGACTATTGGGTTTAGTGCCTTCTGGAATTGTAGAAATTTCTATGTTCTGAACCCTTGGGTTAGGAATGCTTGGAGTGTTTATAGGACTAGGGCTTTAGTATGTTTTAACTAAGGCAAGGGGAAGCAAACTACATCTACATTTACTCTACCTTCCCATCATTTCCCTATGCACTGATGGACTGGGGTATTTCCAGGGAATGATAGGAATTCCGTAACCTCCGTGTATTCCACAAATATGTTTTACGCTAATGGCGTATGATTATAGTGCCTTTGTATTAATTCTGCCAAGCAGACGAATTCATTTTTGATCAAATTTAACTTAACGTAATATTCACTGATACCATATATCTATACCAGAAAAAGAAAAAATCAATATTGTACCGTTAAATAGGTGTTCTTTGAATTAAAGAAAATATTTGTAAAAAAATTAGAAAATAATTGAAAAGTATTAAGAGGATATATTAATTATATGTTTATGGGCGAAAAAAGAGATCTCGTGTCGAATATATACCTATAATAAATATAGAATATCATTTTACGGGAAAAATAAATTGTTATATTATTTATATAATGTTATATATATATTTGCATCTTCGCGATACTAGTTGAACGAAGTCATTAAAACAAATTTTATAATCTCTACTGGTCAATGCTACTTACCTTCATGCTTCGATCTTGCAAGGTAACCCGAAACTCACGTAAAATTTGTAATCAGCAGGTATTAACCTAGTAGATATATATATTTATATGTATGTTTTAAAAGGTATCCGTTTTTACTCTTCTTATGGGTGATGCCTATAGATGAGTGTGAGGTAGCATCTGCCTTGGACGGGTTTTATACTTTCGCGAGGGTCTGCTGCTCATCCTCCATTCTCCGATATGTAACATCGCGAGCAAGGATGTTACGTCATAGTCACGCAGCACGTGGACGGTGGACGTGGACATCATCGAAAGATACGTGAAACAATCACGATGACCTTTTTTCAATCGATCAAGATGATCTTTAAAGCATAGTTTCGGTAGTCTGATCTAGATAACGTAGGATGTATTGCTGTATTTTTTGATAACATTTTTTGATATTTAAATCTTTTCAAAAATAGAAAAATGGGTCATTCGGAATATTGGGGAAGATGTATGAAATTAAAATGTATAAAAATTGATACGAGAACATTTTTGAATTATGTGTAAAAAATTGTGTAGATTTGAAAAAGGTCCTTTGGATGATGTATATATGAGTTTGTTAGAACGCTATTTTCATTTATTCCTGCTTTATATAACAGAAATTTCCTCATCGTTTCCGTTCACCTTAATCGACTTTCAATCTAGGAATTTACTTGGAGCTTGCAGGCTCTTCCTTTTTCCTAACCTGACGGTAGACAACGCTAATGGAAGCTCAAGATCGACGCTGGGCGTCGTGACGCGAGTAATCCTCGGCTTCGATATTCGTGTCAAGAGCGCCAGGGCGTTTGACCGCGACCAGATTTTTGTTGGCCTTAAATCATCCAGTTTATGTGTCTCTGTGTTAAAATGTATTAAATTTAAATAATGAACAATTTACTCAATTAATCAGTCGAGTCAATTCAATATTTTATAACGACCAATCATTATTTAATTGCATGTAATTCAGTTAATAAAGGGATCTCGAGATGGATTTGGATTTTATATAAAAGAAGAACTAGGAAAAACCAAAATTTTCATCAGAATTGTTTATTGTTAGCCGAGTCCATTAAAGTAATTGGTATTTTGCGGAAAAAAAAGAAAAACAAGAATGATAAAAAGTTATGAAAATATACTGCGGTCAGGTTTGGTACTATAATGGCATAGTGGTATGGCGCAGGATTAAGATCTTAGGTGGATGATAGTACGACACAAGCATACCGTATATATGTATACAGTGTCATGTATACTACAAAGCAAAACATAGCTAAGGGAAACAGTGGACCCAGGAGGTATTACCTTGGTGTACCGGCAACAACGTATAATCCCGGGCTAGTAGTGAGCTAGCGTTGCAATAATAAATGAATACTGGCGAGTCCTGGTAGTAACCACATAGTATTCTGAGAGTTATTAGAACTTTGTGTCTATCCACTATAACTGTATAGAGAAGACCTATTCGATAATATATGGATATACAAAATATCATATCATTTCATGGATAACTTTTGTAGTCTTGAATATTCATGTGGTTGGACTCGTGCTATGATTTCAGTTGGTACTGATTGCATCGAAATATAACTTAGCGATTTTTTTAATATTGGAAAATAGGTACGGTAACAAAGTTGGATGTGTTTCAAAAATCTTTTTTTTTTCAAAATTTTTGGTTGGTATGATTCGTATGGTCATTTTGTACTCGTTTGTTGAGCGGGAGTATGTATGTATATAGTAATAGCGCGTATAAAGACTTAATTAAGTTTAATTAAATCGGCGCACTGGTAGTGCACTCTGTCGAGCGAAGCTGGTATGAACACAGTCAAAGGAAAATATGTATGCATGGTACAAAGAAAGTCGGGCCGAGGGAGGAGAGAACGCGCTCGCACATGGTCGCCAAGAGATCGCGCTTTTAATCACGCATTCACCTTGGGATGGAAACTTTTAATTATGCCGCGAGTTCTTGCTGGGGTGGTCTCTGTATCGTACCCTTGCTTTGCTGCAAGGTGGTGGAGGGTTGGAGGTAGTTCAGAGCCTCCCAGAGTCATAGGGCATGAAAAAGTCAAAGCCCAAGTCAAAGAGGGTTAAAGCTTAGCCGACGATTTTCCCGCTCTGCCTACGAGATATCAAAAAGAAAAAGCCAACCTCCGATCCCCTTACCTCAACCCTTCAACCTTCTTTAGCGAGTATTCTGTCTCTTTTTCTCATTGCTAACCTCGAAAATTCTATTCCCTTGATACACTCTACATGCTGGTGATATCAAACCGAATTTTTTTACTTTGTAATTTGTGCTTATACATTTTATTGAGTCTTCGGGCTAAACTAGAAAATGATTTTGCTTCGTAGAGAACTGTATTGGTGGAAAAAAATATTTACAGAATTTCAATTTCTTACGGAGTCGTAATTTATTTAATTAGATTTTGTAGCCGCTCATCATGTGCCGTGAGCGTTCAAAGAATTAGTCTCAAAGGTATTTGAATTGACTCGTGCGTTTGGTCATTTTCGGTTTTTAACTCCTTTGAATTGCTTTTTGCTACAGTGCTTACACCCTTCGAGACTGCCTTTTTAGCGGTGTTTCTTTAATTTTTGTTTTTCCTGCAATTTTCTCTCAGACGCTCAAAGAACTCGGAATTCATTGAAAAACAATTTTTCCAATGACTTCCGATTAAAAGGTAATCTCCAAAAGATCTCATCCCATAAGTCGCTAATATTACCAGCGCTTAGCAAATCAATTAAAATCATTTAATTACCCATATCGATCGATTGATCGTAATTGAAAAAAGAAACCTTGACTATCTCTGTTAATGATAAAAGTCCGTCTTATAATCTTTATCAAATCTCTATATTCTTTCTTCATACATATTTAATCCTTTTCTATCCGCAAATAAAAGTTCCTTTCACGCGAATCCATTTATCCTTACAATTCGTAAAAGTAGGTTAACCGACGATAGAAAAGCTGCAGGCACACTAGCGCCAGTATCTTAACTAGCGTTCATAACTCGAATTGACGGATTATAAAAAAAGTGTCTATCGAGCATTATAGAAGAAAACTTATACATATATTTAATTGCCAAGAATATATCTCCTCCGCGATATATCACTTGATAACATTATTATTATAAACTAATTTCACAATAAGAATATTTAAACTCTAACCGACAATTGCATACAGCGCCACAGTCATAACTAGCGCTTCAATCCAGAACTAACGAACCATATAGAATCGACTAAAGGACTACATTACAGTTATAATACGAATTATTACAAAATCTTACGCAATCATAGGACTATCTATCAGCAGCCAGTAAATCGTATCATAACCATAAAACGCCTTGAGTCATATTCCACGTATCAGGAGCCTCTGGCGCTTCTCCAATTTCACATTTCGTTCGAATGGAGAATGTCTACCATTAACACGTATGCACCTATGTATAAATACCGATCTACAACGTCACGTTCACGTAACATTAATACCAGCTGAGATCCTAGAAAGAAGTCAGAAAGCAGGCATCACTATTCCGACACTCTGCCTTTTCTACGTCTACTGCCTTCTTCTTTGTCCTTCTCTATTACTTCTATTTATACCTCTTGCCCGCCAGGTCGAGCTTCGCTCGCGCGCTGCTCTTTTCTTTGACGGGTATTCATCGACAGACGAGCGAGCTGCCTTTCTATCTAGATTCTTTTTACTTAGCAGACGGATTCCCGCTCTGACCTAACTATTTCACTCGAGATACGGACGGACGTGAATTGTTCGATTTAACGTATCTGAAATTTCATATTGATGGTCGAAGCATTTTTCTTAACCTCCCATCTAGCCGTCTGATGTTGGAATCGAACAATCGGATAAAATAGTCTGATCAGGTACGCCCATCACTTTCTTTATTGTTCCCAAGCGATTATTAAAATGTATTTTTATCATCGGATACTGCATACTCGACAGAATTTAATGTGCGATTCATTCGCAATTTCTTATCTCTTCTTGTATATATCCAAATATACGGGTATCATTATGCGCACTTAACCTTTATGTACTTGAGGTGAAGAACATCTTTTTTTTCCTTATTCGAGGCGAAAGTGCTGAAAAACTGTAAGATGCCACTTTCGTGATTGCTTAATCTATTTTTTTTTCTCAGGGGGAGTCAATTTTATCTTTCGTAATTGGTCCTTCGATTAGTCGAGTATCCGTAACATCTTTTTACTTTTATGGCAAAGAAGGTCAAGGGTTACAGTTATGGTAGTAAGTGTATAGTATTACAGTAATTTTTTATCATTTTGATCAAGATAACGATTATACTGTACCTATTATAAATTTAGTTGTGATTCAGATTAATATTGTTCAATAACAATATCTTAATTAGGTAGATATTGCGCAATCGGCTAATTATCCAATAATTAATTATCAATAACCTCGCTGGAGATCATCATGAAAAATGGCTTTTAATTCAGCTGTTACTCGATGACGTTTGTGAGAGAATAAAAATATATCCCAGTAGCCCCATGATTACCTGAAATTCAGAGATCGTCATTGTCGAAATGAGTCATTTTGGATAATCGGGTTAACTGGTAATCAACATCTTGACCTAATGACCCCAACGTATTCATATACAACCTTTCTACAAGCTTTCAATGGGATACAAACGTTAATAGGTACACGTATTACAAATGAGTTTCTAAAGGCATTCTGTGCTGGTCCCTCCTGACTGACTTCGTACCATATGTATGTTGGTACATGCTTTTGGATGCTGCTAGTTAATTTTAATGAACCCTCACGGATCATTCCGAGCAAGAGTAATTAATCATCCAAAATTGTATCTAAATTAGAAAAAAAAAAGTTTTTGTTTCGAAAATACTTACCACACCCAAAAATGGATAATCGATTACGAACATGTGAAAGAGGTAAAAGTTGACATTGTCATTTGTCATTATTGGATGTGTCGATTGAATCTGAAATAAAAAAATTATTTTAACTTTTTTATTATTAAAATAATTCCGTTTGACGAACCTCTCGAAATTCGTGGCGGTGCGTCAACAAATCACGTATCAGTTCGGACTCCTTTTTCACGTTGTGACAAGCGTTTGTTATGTATATCAATAATCCAATTTCGAAAATTGACCAAATTATTGACAAAATAATATCCACCAGTTGATTGACGTCGTTATAATTTTTCGGGATGATATTTAAATGTCCACATGTGCGCATGAGTATTACCATTATACTTATTAATAATTGAAATCGATAAGTGTCGTTTATGTCACGTGAGATGGCGTTGAGGTCGCTGTATAATCTTCGAAATTGAAGAACCCTGGAAGCTGTCAATTTACAGATGATTGGCAGTCAGTGCTTGACTTATTTGAAATTTTTAACAGTAATTGACCTAGCTCAATAAATAATTTTGTTCAGGTTCATTCATTAATATTGAAAAATCAACGTGGCAAATATTAAAAATTTTTTATTCAACTTGCGAAAACTTCGTCTCATCCCTTCAGGGAGAGTTTTCGCCAATACTTGACGTAGACGCGAGTGAAAGGGAAACCGAAAACGTGTGACACCAAGAACAGGACAAAGATCAAAACTTTCTTCTCCGCAAAGTATTTATCGAATGCTATTATATTTCGATTCCTATCGCTTTCTAAACTTTTTTTTTGATTTTTCCATTTATACTTTTTTTTGCGTCCATCTTTTATCGTTAAGCCATTCATAGAAGCGCGTTTCAGTTTGTCCGTGAAATTTGACACGAGAATGCGTTCCGTGAAAAGTTTTTAAGTTTTCAATTTTTGATAAGAATATTTTACTCTGGGGAAATATTGATCAATTGCCACAGTCAGGAATTTTTTTATTTCGGATGTTCGATTACTCACATTATACCGTTTCAGCTTTTTCGTAATGCTTCGTCATTTTTTAGATTGACGAGTAAGAAATCACAAAATATTGAAAGTCCATGGATAAAACTCGTTATAATTATATTCACGATGATTTTTTTATATATTTGTGCACAGATATAATACGACGAGAAAGCGTTTTCTAAAATATCACGGACAGTTTTCGACAAATATTATTTATTGTTAAAAATGATTTATAAGTGATTGACTAGTGGTTTGTGTGAGCATATATCAGTTATTTTAAATTTTCCAAAATTCGATTCAAAAAGATCGTCGACTTAGTTCTTAAATTAAAAAGTAACTGGAAAAATTTTCAAAAATTTGCAACATATAATAAAATTTTGCTCAAAAACATTTCACTCTCTAACTATCATTTAATCGATGCGAATTAATACACAGGAGATATGCTTACCAACATCAACGCGTGAAACGGCTCCGACTTTGGCATTCTCCCCCGGCATGTAAATGAGATCATTTAATTTTGCAAATCTGTCGCGAATTTTCGCCAGCAGAGTAACAAAAGCGGACGAAACAATGGCGTCGACGATTCTAGGGACGAAATTAACGATCCACAATAAAACGAACGTGCGGCTGACATTGGCATTTCTCAATCCGTGATAATCGGCGGCGCTGATAATGCTCGTTATAAATAACAGAGTTGTTACGTGAATAACTTCTCGTCGAAAAGTTCCAAAATAATCAAAGTGACCATTGAGATATGAGAATTGTCGATCAACTTTGATTATCTCGTCGAAAATACGATCAATTCTGCGAGACATGGCGACTCCAATAATAATGACTATCGGTACGAAAATGAGGTTGAAGTTGTTATCAAAATTTCGAAATTTCGAAGAGGCTGCGTAAACTGAAAAATTTTCAAAAAAATTCTCAGCATATTCTGCGACATATACAAACAGGACGACATAAGCCGTAATTAAAATCAAGATATACAAGAATCCAGGAATTTTCTTGAAAGATCCCACAGGACGAAGACCTGAACAAAAGAAGTTTCTTATGCCAATTTTGTAGGTTTCAAATCTTTTTTATTACATACCCAACACTCCTTTTAGTAAAAATATTATGTAACTCTCTTCACGTACGTTCAGTGGTCGAAGGATACTCATGATTATTTGCCGAGCTACTGAGATCATTCGATGCCTAACAAAATGTCACATAGTCCAATAGCGTGAGAGTTTCTAATTATTATTAATATCATGGAAATACGCTTGTCACACGTAACAAGCAAAGCGCGTGACAAGATTTGTATAAAATATTAAGCGACTCTGTGCAGTTGCAATAATAGTTGTAAATTGATCATAAATAATGCACGAAAAGTTTATCGATTATTTTATTTGTCATATATTGATACATTTACTGAGGATATGGAAATAATTTGTTTAATAATATAATAATCCGTTAAACTGTTTTTAATTCATTAAAAAAAAAAAGGAAATACAAAAAGTTTTTCGTTTTTCGGGTTATTAATATATTAAAAAATAATTTTTATTATTTTCCAAAAATAGTAAACCTGTAGCACACGAATAAAAATAAGAGTCGTATGATTAGTTCTGAGAATACAAACTTTGTCCGTAGGCTGACTCAGTTGACGCGGAAATAAATATATATAACTGTTTCCGTGGGGATATGATAAGACCTCAGCATTAATTTAAAGTTACGTGAACTATTATTAAGGTGAAATTTGTAATGGTCTTTCGAAAACTAATCAAAATTCAATAATACATTTTCTGCCTATCGTACTTAATACGTAGTTGGGTTAGCTTTGTTTTTGGAAAACAATGGCGACGTCTCAACTTTCTTACTATGTTATTTGTTTATTCAGTTATCCATATAGAAATACAGTTGCAATAGTCCACAGCTGTTAGTTTCTTAACTCATAGCTGTACTTCTAGCCGTCCTAGTTCTTAAATCGAGCATTGAAGTACGTTAGAATAGCCAATCGTAGCAAGGGCTGGTATTGCACGTGATACCGGTACCAAGGACTTATTCGATTTGACGAAGTGGAGGAATCGTCCAGTTTTTACAGACTAGTCATCTAAATGACTAGAGCCTACATTTAAAGTATAGAGTAAAGGACTCATTTACGTTAAAAGTTACAAGAAGATGGCCTCTCCGAAAACAATTTTACTCGTGGACCGACTCATTACTCCTGTTGCTCTTAAGATACGAGGGAATTTTGAAAATGTCTTTTGCCATTGGCTAGATGCAAGTTTCAGTTTTCTTCTAAATTGTGTTTTTGCGTTATCAAATATAAATGTTGAAGAATAATAACGTTTTTCTTATCTGCTTCTATGGTATTTTCATTTTTTTCCATTAAATCTATTTTTTTAATTTGCTGAGTCTCCTTAATTAAATTAATTCAAATTTTAAGATTGCTAAGAATGGAATATTGAAACATCGAAAATTATTCCCCTTGAGCCTAAAGGCATTTCAGTTGAGCAGTCGGCCTTTGAAGTGTGCAGGTGCTACTTGAAGAATTATGCGTTCATGAAACAATAAACCCGCTGTTTTTAATTTTTCAATTTTTTAATAACGCCCCGGGAATTTTGGTTAAAATTTTATTTTGAGTTCATAATAAAAATATATATCATAAAGTCATTATCAATTTTTCTCAGTGATACCTCGAAAAACAAACTTTATAAAACTTATTGTTTTTCTTATGCTTTATAATACTATTAAAAACTTGTCTTCACATTGAAACTCAAGTATGACAATATTTGAGATATTTTATTTTTCATAGATCTGCTATTACATTTCCCTCCTTTAACCATTTGAGTGCCAGAGGTCTTTGCAAAAATCCTATCGAATAGTGCCACGCAGCGCGATAACGTTTGTTTAATATAATCTCGAAAAGTATAGTGGTACGTTTCGATATAAAATGTGAACAACGCGATAGCGCTGTGTGGCACAAACTGTTAATATGACGTGACCATAGGAAGATTATCTCAGCAACAAGCATTGCCGTCTGGGACAAAGCACAAATAAATCGTAACTATCGTAGAATTGGAGATTTTCGTAGGTAATTTTCCATAACCTAAGCTATATTTTCCATAACATAATACGTAGCAGCAGTGGAGTCGTTTCGGGTAATTAAATTCGAAGCACTGAGATCTAACGGTGTACAGATGTCGCCCTGGGTCTGCCAATGCATCAATAACATTACAACAGTGTAACATTAGCATCACGTAACAAGCCAAGGCTTTATTATAATAATCCCATTGTCCTGTAAAATTAGTATTCATAATGGAGCACAGGAGGTATTAATTTAACGGGCGCACTCTGGCGGAATTAATAAAACGATAGATGGCTTATTGGCCGAAAGCAGTGAACAACGTTTCGCCTTTCTGTGCAGAGATGGCAGCAGTGTAATAGTGACGCTTGGGTAGCGGAGGATGGAAAAACGTGCTTGAACCGGTTTCCATCGTACTAGAGTAAGTTAAGAATATGATCCTTCAGGATTACTACCTAGGGACCATTTTGTATATTTAGTCTTCAGTAAGAACCTCTATAGGATCGCTTGAGCATCTCTCTGAAATTGTCCACGATTTGACCATTTTTCTGTTACAGTATTGTATATGTAATTTCGATCATCTCTTAAGGATGCGACATTTGTCAAGATTCACAAATTTTTTAATTTGCATTTAGGTTTCTGACTTGATTTTCTTTTAGTATCTATAACCCTCGCCACTGGTAGATCCTGGTCCTGATCCTGATCCTGATCCTGATCCTGATCCTGATATTCCTGGTGCTGGATACGTAGCGGTTCCTTCATAACGTACCATAGGACGATAACCACCTCCGTCTGCTACATAATCAACTATCTGTGTCCTTCCGTCTGGCAGTAAGACGTGATAACTTCCTGTGGCCTCTTCGTCCTTACGCATTTCCCGATGTCCGAAGTCCAGTCCTGCAGCGGAGTCTTGGACCTCATAAGAGAACTCGTAGTTTGCCGGGTCCTGAATACAATGGATAGTCACGCTTTGAAACTGGATCTAGGAATATTTTATAGATCCTTGGTTATGCTTTGCAGACTTACCCCTGCCCATTCGTCTGGATGACCTCCACCAATTGTACCACCTCCAGTTGGACGCGACACAGTACCACCAGTTGGTGGTAGATATGCTGGTCCTTGAGGCTCGCTTTGAATTCCTGCGAGCATCATCGCCAAGACTAAAACCTATTAGTAGAACTCAAAGTTATTACTAGAGTTAACAATTGTTACTAGAATTGCGTAATACAGTAGTGATTATATTATTTAGTACTTTTCCTGCAGTGACATTTTTTTAATTTTTAAATTATTTTTAACTATCCACCGAACATCAGGAATTAATCCAGACATTCCGACGTCCACTAAATCCCCTAGACTGCAAAGGAAATCGCCTTAAGCCTCTACGGTGAAATGAGCTTAATGGTCGCGCGCGAGACAAAATAACCTCGACTTTTCTTCTATAGCAAATTCACAGAGTTACTCTCGAGAAGTATTGCATTATTCAGTGAGTCTTAGCCCGGTACCCGAATTGAAGTAGACATTTAAATAGTCACTAGGGATGCATCGACACCCACTCGTCTATGCAGATGACTCGGCCGATCCTCGAAGTGAGCAGTTGCAAATTATTTGAGCAATTCACCTAGCTGAATCTGGTAAAACGTGAAGTGGGCTTCAGGGTGGAATTAAGTGAGATCCAAAGGCGTAACAGGGATCGCAATATACGAAAGCGATAGTTTTAGTTTGGTAATAAGTAAAAATAGTCAAATTAGGTCGAAAAATATTATGTGCACAAAATATTTAATTTTCGCAAAAATTTCACATTTAATCGACATTAAAGTTTGAATAATCCCTAATAAGTGAAGTTAATATACCACTGTTAACAATCTATTTCAAAATTGTTCAAATTAAAAAAGATGTATATGGTATCATAGAAAAATGTTTGAAATTTGGTGAGTCATTTCTGAAATCTTCGGAATCCATTATTTTTAGTTTTTTGGAGTTTTAATCAAGTGTGACGTCATCGTCTAATTCTATATTTGGTTATATATCTGTACTAACCTTGAACATCCTGAGCGAACCACGTGTCTCCAGACTGTATACGAAACTGAGATAAACTGCTGATGCTACTACGTGCTTATATACCCGTCAAGAAATCGCAACAGCGTCTCGCGCGCAAAGTCCCCCATTATTTGACGGGACACAGAGATGCAAATGCATAACTATAATTACATTTAGTAATAAAACCGCAGATCTGTGACGGAATCATCTCCGTGCTCGATTCTCTCGTGAGGTCGTCTTCCGCCTCCTTGGTGAAACTCCCTAGGAGAGGAGGGTCGTGCGGAGAGGAAAAAAATTCACGTGACGTTAATAAGGACGATAGCTAAGAGATGGCGCTGTTGAGGTTTATATAGGGAATAAATGGACTTGAAACATATGTGTGGAGACAGTTGTTGTTTTGAAACAAGGCTTTTATATATTTGTGATAATGATTTATAAACATTTTATATGGAGAGATAAAAGGTTGATTATGAGATATGACGATTGAACACGATTATGGCTGGTTAAGGAATAAATAAGAATCTAGTGATTTTTATTCTCATACTTGTGGAGGAATTATTTGTTTTTTTTGTTTCCTTTATGCTTTTTTTGTCGTGTATTGTCTAGTGATTAGGATATTTATCTCTAGATGGCATCACGAGGAACGCATCAATTGATATTACTAGGGAAATATAATGGCGAGAACGATATCTTGGATTCTAGGGTAAGATATAGAATCACGAAGGGTAATTCGTACTCGGTCATTTGTGATATACTATTATACATGCGTGATTGAGATTTATTATTTAGCTATGCGATCAGTATTGATATCCGCCATTGGCTTCTGCGTCTCCACCATTGCCAGATGGATAGCCGCCATTACTAGCGCCATTGCCACCTCCGAATCCTGGGGAATTTGAACCGCCCGATGGATATCCACCAGACGCCCCATTTCCGCCGTTTCCAAATCCATTTCCACTGTTGCCACCATTTCCAAATCCACCTGGACCACCCGATGGATATCCTAAATTGGTAAATAAAGTTTTGTCAGATAGAATAAAAATGTGAACTAGTATTCCATCCTTATAAAATTTTCCTCACCATTTCCACCGGCATTGCCGCCGCCATTGCCGCCTGATCCACCTCCACCATTTCTGCCAGCACCATTTCTACCACCGGAAGGATAACCCCCATTGCCGCCTCCATTGCCTGACCCAAAACCACCACCATTTCCCCCAAACCCATTGCTTCCACCTGGACCACCGGATGAGTAACCTGAAATGAAACATTGTTATAATAATTTTTCAAAATATTTTGTTTTCGCAAAATTTGTTTCTGTACCATTTCCGTTTCCGCCGTTTCCGCCGTTACCTCCACCACCGGAAGGATATCCTCCATTTCCTCCACCTCCTGAGGGGTACCCGCCGTTGCCATTTCCACCACCCGAAGGATATCCTTGGTCGCCACCTCCAGATGGATAACCGTTACTGTCCCCTCCGTTTCCCCCTGGTCCACCTGAACTGTATCCACCACTTCCAGCTTCACCCTCATAGCGAATTTGCGGCTTGAATCCCTCTTGATCCGCTTCATATTCCACAATCTGTTTACGACCATCCGGAAGCAGTACGTTAAATTCACCCTGAGCACGATCACCATCGCGAGTTTCAGTATGGCCGAAATCGGTGCCTGATTCGTCATCCTTCACCTCATAGGAGAATTCGTATTTTGCAGGTTCCTAAAGATTAATGTACTTATTTTGAACTTGAGTTTATGAGAATTTTGAAAATTTATAAACATTGGTATTTATTGCAATAATGGACTATGATGAACGGATCATGTTGGCTGGATTTACAGAGTTCTTTTTGTTGAAATTATCGTACTTACGTCATTTCCGTCTTCAGCATTGCTTCCGTAACCACTTCCTCCGCCATTGCCACCACCTCCACCGTTTCCGTTGAATCCTCCGTTATCTCCTGGTCCCCCCGAAGAATATCCTCCGTTTCCTCCAGAAGGTGAAGATGAATATCCATTGTCACCAGCACCTCTGCCACCTCCATTTCCATTAGCTCCAGGAGCGCCGTATGTACTTGATGGTTGTGAACCTCCAAAGGAGCTACCTCCGTTCGAAGAACCTCCGAAACCGTTTCCGTTTGCGCCTGGTGGTCCGTACGAGGACGATGGTCTACCGCCTGCACCTCCAGAACCGCCGAAACCTCCTCCACCTCCAGAGCCGAAGCCGCCACCACCGTTTCCGGAAGGTGGTGGTCCATACGATGAGGATGGTCTTCCTCCTGCACTACCGGAACTTCCACCGAAGCCTCCGTTCCCACCACCATTGCCACCGCCAGGGGCGCCATAGTTGCTGGATGGTCGACCACCAGGACCTGCACCAAATCCGCCTCCGTTTCCAGCCCCATTTTGGCCAAAGTTACCTCCTGCTGGTGCTCCATAGCTACTAGAAGGTCTTGAGCCACCTCCGTTTCCACCACCGTTTCCACCTCCAATTCCGCCACCATTGCCACCTCCAGGAGCACCATAAGAATTCGAAGGTCTTCCACTGCCTCCATTTCCACCAGGTGGACCATAGCTGCTCGAAGGTCGCGAATTTCCACCATTGCTATTTCCTCGTCCACCTCCATTACCCCCGTTACTGTTACCGCCGTTACCTCCAAAGCCACCCCCGTTTCCAGCTCCGCCACCAGGAGCTCCATAACTGCTAGACAGCCTGCTTCCTCCAGATCCTCCACCTCTTCCAAAACCCCCGTTCCCACCTCCAGGAGGTCCATAACTGTCAGATGGTTTTCCAGCACCGTTGCCACCTCCATTAAATCCACCTCCGCCGTTACTACCGCCACCACCACCACCACCACCGAAACCAGGCGTTCCATATTGCGCCGAAGGTCCACCTGCACTCGATGATCCGCTACCAGATCCAGCGGAACCACCAAACCCAGGTGGTCCATACTGATTCGACGGTCCACCACCACCGCCGCCGCCGCCACCACCACCACCAGGACCACCCCTGCCTGGCGGCAGATACGAATTAACCGGAGGTTCCGGTCTGGCCAAAGCCAAAGCCACAAGGCTCGTCGTCAATGCAAACTGCAAATGAAAAACCAACTGAGTTTACAAAAATTCTTAATACAAAGATTATCATCAGATGCTCAAAAATAATCCAACATTAATAATAAAGAAAAATCTGATACTCCAATTACCTTCCACATGATGAACCCTTCTTGATTCAGACAAAAAATTCAAAAGAGACTTCTCCCCCGCACGGAAATCTCCAGGTCCTCGAAACCCTTAATCACGTGACTCTTTCCTGCTAACTTTCTTATCTTTTCCCGTATATGCCTCCACCACTTGAGTGGTGCCGAGGGAATGACAATCTTAGGCCCACTTAATCCGCTTTATATACCATACAACATCAGAGCGCATCCTTACCAGGGTTACCACGAAGACCCGATTCCGTGATTCGCGATCCACGGATTTAGTGCAGTCCCATGAAAGATTTACACCGTTGGATCGTGAATGTATTAAATGCGCGCGCATCATTCTCTCTTGTAACACTATATCTCTCTCTCTCTTCCCCATATAGTCCACGAAATCTCTTCCTTTCTCTCTTTCTTTCAATACATAATACTCTCTTTCCCAGTTCTCACTACCACAGCCCGTTATGTACCAGCGTCTTCATTCCGTAGTCGACGTCTCCGTCGAGGAAGACGAGGAGGAGGAATTGTAGGAGAGAAAAAATATTCACTAACAGATTCACTCACGTTGTCTCCGTCTAATGTTTAACGTCTGAAGCTTAATAATACGAAGAAGTCCTCTCTATACCAACTAATCCTTTAAGCCGTGTTCTTAACATCGATGCGATAGTCGCACGATTTCCTGGATACGTTTTCCTTGATTTAATCAAGGTTCCTCTCTTGGTGGCGTGCAAACAATGAATCTCAGGGTGTGTTACGTGAAAGCGTTGAGATAACCTAATTAAGTTCTAGTTTTATATCGAGCTCCATTTATCTTGGTGATTCTCTGCTGTAGGATCTAGGGACATTGAGATGACAAGAAAGAAAAAGAAGTACGGGAGGAGGAACGTTACGTCGATAAAACCGGAAGTATCACGGCTTCCTTGATTCTTTGATGGACACGTATTTTTTACCTTTTTTTTCATGATAATAAAATGGCGTTCCTCCTATTTCTCATCCTATACTTTCGTTCAATTGCAATAATTGTGACAGCGCTCTACTCTTCGGCTTAGTTACGCTACGGTTGTCCTGGTGTGCATCAGGCTTTGCGAAATCAATAAACTCGTTCAGGATGTGCAGTCGGGGACAACGTTGGGAAACACGCGCTTGTACGCGTATTGCAACACGAGTCCTCCTTGTAATTGTACTTTCATTATACACTTGGGTGAATCAGTGCTGGGGTTAGATCCAAGTTGGAGAATCGATACCCGGAAATACTAAGTTTTGAAGACAAGTCCATGATATAGTTAAAAATCAGGACAGTGATGCTTATATATATAATAAAATGAAAAAACTAATCAATAATATAAAATAAAATTGAATTGCCCATCAATTTTATCTCTATCGTGCCAATTACCTTCTATCCGAATTTCCATCACAGAAACGACCACATCCGATGTCTGGGGGGAAAAATACAAATTTTGTATCTGATAAAGACTGATTAATTATCCCCTAAAACGTGTAAAAAGATGACATGCTGTTAAATGCAGTTCCGCTCATGTGCATCTCCCTATATGCTACATTCAAAACCATTAATCACATTATCATCAACGTTGTGTCCCAGTAGTAAAAAGTTACTATTATAGATAGCATACTGAAATTTGCCAAGTAACTTTCGCGTGTTGGTATCCTGTCCCCCCTTCCCAAAAAAATTCCCTAGAACTATTTCACAATTAGTCCCCAGTTGCAATCCAGGTTGTATCGCTGATTCGGTGGTTAATAATATTATGCATCTGCTATAATGACTTAGTGATTTCACAATTACCCGTCTCCCTCGTTCCCACCTGTTTGCAAGTTCTAACCTATCCTCTACAGTCTAACCTAACCTCTGCGAGCGCGGCAACCCTTCTTACATCATCCCTTCTGGAAGGATCAAGCAAAAGAGACGTGTTCTCGTGAGCCAGTTAGCCAATCCTCTTCAGCTGATCTAATTTAACGCGCCTACATCGATCTCCAGCTGTCTCGAGCATGCAGTTGCGACATACATGTACAAATATATATGTATATAATATGTATATAAATGCATATATGAATATATGTATACGATATATATAACTGCACATAAGAATACTGTATCCCCGCACACTGCTCGCTTGCAGATACAATAAATACACGTTGCCGATCCTGCTGAATCCTCAAACGTTGTATGTACGTGCAGCTAAATAGATGAAATCCTTTGTGTACAAATTTTATCGAGCACTCAGAAGTACTTAAATAATTTAAAGGATTCCAATTCTTACGTAAATACGTAAAATAGCGAGAATTTTTTCTATGGCATTTTTTCACATTCTGATATTAAATATGCCGCCACGCATATTTCTCCACTAGATTCCTATAGCGTCTTGTTGTACTTTTTCTTTTTGTATTTTTCCACGTTTTTCGTCCTCCCGTACATTCCATCGGATACAATACGGCAGCAAGGAGAAAATTTTAAAACGTTGTAGAGGTATATCTTGTACATACGAGTATTATACACGGTGGGCAAATAACTATCGACACTTTTAATATATCAAAAATTATTGGGATTGGTGAAAAATTTTCTTTAGCTAAAGGTCTGTATCTTATATACGTAAAAAGTATATATGTATACGGTGGGTAGGCATAGTATTTTTAAAAAATTTGTTAATTTTTTTTTAAGGACAAATGTGTGGAACATGTTGAAGTGTCTTATGTAATTATTACTGAAAAAAGGTCGCGCGCGCGTGTTTCTGTGCGTGTGTCTGTGTAAAAACGGCTGGATTGAAAAATTGAATCGGACTACTAAGTTGGTAGATTTGAAAGCTCCATGAGAAATTACGTTACGTATTTAGATACTACGACATTAATAATATCTCCAGACATCCGGTACTTTCGATTCAACAATTATTCACAGTTACGAAATTAAAATTTTTCCCGACGGCGAATGCATAAGAAGGGTGGATCCTCATGACAAATCTATTTGTCCCAATATGTATTTTATTAAACACACTTATTAACCTCTTTCCTCTCAATCAAATCGAAAGTGCGCTATTTTCATAATTTTCCCACCATGTTTCGGAGAAATGGCGATTATTATTATACTACTTCGGACCCAAGGAAGAATATTTTGAGGTTAGTTTAGGTTCTGGATTGAGGCAGATTTTTGCCTAATTTACCGGGCCTTCTTTTGTATATTTCATCTTATTTATGGTGACTACTTGTTTTATAGGGGTATTATATTTTTTTAGTCAAAATTAACTGGGGTGTCCTTAAGCCTAGGCTCTAAAATTGAGGTATACTTATGTCACCCTATATAAAATACTATACATATATATCTAGTCGGCTACCTCTGAATTTTTATTTCCATTCGAGCGACGGTTCCTTAATGCATCGAATCCACGCTTCGTAGAATAGAAAGCGTAACAGTGGAAGTAGAAGTGATAAAGCTAGACGAGAGTTGACGATGGGAGTATTATGGGTTACGATAAAAGATGCATAAAGTGTCCAGTCGGCAAGAGTAGATTTCCAGGTTATCGAGCGATCTATTGGATCCTTTGTGTTGAGTTCCAATCACGAAGAAAAAAAGCAAATATAACGTTGAAAACTTTATTGCATTAGTACGCTTGCCGTAGTTGCGAATATTATTTTTAATTCCAAAACATTTTATCCTTCTAAATAAAAAATAAAATTCACGTCTCCCGAGCTAGTTGAAGATTTTCCTTTGAGAACTTTTGAAATTCTACTTTACCGGCCGGTCAAATCAATGCGGGTTGTAAAGAATTAATTTTCTGGGAATTTCAAATATTTATTATTACGAATTCCTACATATTCTTCATAAAATTTGCCACACAGGACAATATAACCCTGTACGATATTTTAGTTATGTAGTATACGGAAACATGATACTGTCGCCTATATTTCTGGAAGTACGCACACACACATATATGTATATATGTATACATGTATATATCCTTGTGTAAAACTGCAGGAGAAATAAAGGCACGGAATCGAAAGAAAGGAAGAAAATAAAGAAATAAGGAAAAACAATACTCCACAGCCGGTTCTGCAATACGGCGCACGTGAACGTCGAAATGTATTTGGCGCATTCCCATGAAACGAATTATTTTACCTTCAGTGATTCCACCATCATATCATTATATGATCGACGATCCATCTTAGACTGATCGTGCGAGAAGATGCTGTTTTTTAAAATCATTTTTAAATACAAAAATTTCCTGTACCGGAATACACGTTCTATCGGATTCTGATAGGCATTTATATGTTAATGACAATTTCGTAGACTGTTCACGAACAAATTATTTACTTATGAACTATCTTTGTCCAATACGAATGAACCTTTTTATAGATTCCGTGCATAGAATTGCTGTTAAGGTCGGCAGAAAGTTTCTAAATATTACGCAATATCGATAAGCGGCATAATTGATATATTTCAAATTTTTCTTGTCGCAGACAATTCATTCCTAGGGACTACTAGTTACTTTTTATTCCCTTGACGACCCTGGAGAATTACAGTAGATTGTTATTTTTTAGTGTCGTTTCATAGTCACGTGTTCTAGTCAAGAGATGTCACTAGCCCTTACAAAAATGTGGCTTATACGCATAAGACAAAATATGTAATGGATTTGGGAATAACGAAAAATAACACACAAAAAAGGAGATGAGTCAGTGTTCGATCTGACTTGATAAACAAGACTTGGTAAGAAGACGTGATCCTTGTGTTCTGGCGTTATATAAAGAGAAACGAAAGCGACAGTGATAACAGTGAGGTTAGGATGGTTGGAATGTAACGAAAGCGGAAAATGTGAATTCAGGCTATGGAGTTGAAGGAGTCTTAGGTATAGTTGGAGATGAAGAGAAACATTGCTAGGATTGCGTGACGCAACGGTATGGAGTTCAATGGATGCTGGTTATCTTGTAGTGGCGTACCAGTGAGAAAAAGATGGCGGTGAGAGTGGTGTGGAACGAGTGGTATGAGCGAATGGGGAAAAAAAGGAAAAATGGGAAAACACGCAAATGTAGAGCAAGGAAGACGCGATGATACTCGAGGGATCACCTCATTACCTACGTGACTCCTACACTCTGACGTAACAACATACAGTAGACAGTGTTTCTCAAGCTGAATTTTAGTTTAAGGTTAGACTTTGAATTTTAACAGATGCCCATATATATATTTCACAGGTACGAAAAGAAATTGTAATTCAGAACTTTTTATGATAACAATTTTAAATGGTAGGATTTTTGAAAAGACTTGATTTAACTTGACTTTCATTTTTTCTCTTTGGCACTACTTTTGCAATTATGCACGCAAAGGCATAGAAGGAATCTAACCTCAAATCTTGACACAGTATATTTCTAAAAGTATTGCATATTAAGGAAAATCAAATTTTACTTTCAATTTTATCGAAAATATTTTCAGATTATAGTTTCAGTAGAAAATTAATATCGATAGATCCCTAAGTGCTCCAATCATTTTCTCAAGGTACAAAGTGCATTAATAATAAATTGACTCTCCATAAAATATTCTCTGATAAATTTCTTCTTGGTTCAAAGGGACTTTCCGTATGTAACGTGGTATTTCTTTTCAAGGTGGCTTCATAACGTAACTTGGAATTAGCAACGTAATAAAATTTAAATGAACGTTCTAGAGCGTTGAGGGTCAAAGGTCTCTTTTAACGAGCTTACCATCCAGTCCTTTAGCTTCGCTTTTATTTCTTCCTTTATGTCAAATCTATCAATTTGACTGTTTCGTGCTTTGGCTCAAAATGTTCCTAGACTTGACGAACGCATTTTATTTTCCCTAATAGATATACGTCCGCAGATATACAGGTATGGCGCCATGCATTTTGATATAGGTATGGATCTGCTGAGGTGTCAAGCCTGCCAACCTGCTGAAGTAACTGTATGTGTGTGTACATAATATCCCTAGGCATGGTCTGTCACCATTCCACTTGGTGTTTCTCATTCAATCCACGACGCTATTGTTGACGTAAGCGTGCTCCGTCGAATCTCAATTCGGATTTTCGGAATCCCCTAGATATATACGTATAGGGATTTGATCCTTTCGGGTTGGTATGCTGCTTGGATATACCTAATGTTATTAGACAGTAGGTAGAGAGTCCGATTGTTTTCTAACAAGATATTCATATTGAATAAAGTTTAGTTTTTTTTTTCATCCATAAGATACATTATATGCGCTTGCAGTGGTAATAAATTCCCTAGATGAAAATTTGCATGCATCTCTTACTCGCGATGAGACTGACAGTTGGATACCATTTATGCATGTTTTCTTCGACACGCTAACTTCATCCATCAAGTAATTTTATTTCGTCGGCTCTCCTCCTATTTATTTTTTCCCCTAGACCAACTTAGGAATTTCGTATCTTGTACTAATCTTGTAATAATCAAAATTTCGTGAGCAGGGAAATAAACGCGTGAATTCAGTAGATCACGCAATTCGTATAAATATATTCAAATATGAATTGGCACGTAATAGTTGGAAATTACCCATAATTGCCTAGCTGACAGATCGATGGTTAAGCAGTTAAAAATGAAATGGTTATGAGATGGCGCCACTAGGTACAGTCCGTTCACGAGTTCAATGTATTTTTTGACAGTTTATAAGCAATTCAATCCTTAGCAAATCACACGGGGTTTTCAATAAAATAACGTAAATTTATGCTGAGACAGATCAATAAAATATATTTAGTATACTTTGTATCAAACATTTTAAACAATGACACGTGTACCTTGCTAGAGACTTCATTGTTCTGAATTTGTCAAAAAAACACATCGAACTCGTGGACCGACTATATATCAGAGGTAGATATTTATTTAATGAAATTTTCACCAAACTTTTGTTTTATTAATAATCAGTTTCGTAGTATTTTTGTGGCACTTATCAATGCCATTATTTATTATGGTTAACCAGTAAGATCACTTAGTGCATCCATAATTTATGAAAAACTCGTGCAGTACCACGTGATTGGTACCACTCCGTATTAATCATCCCGCTCCCATGTAGTTTCATGATATGACCTCCTGGCATGATTCCTTCGTTATAGTGTATCTGACCTTTCTGCACTCTCCGCACGCACTCTGCAATCACAAATACAGTAATGGCGAAACGTGAAGTTCGCATTTACGACACCAGCTGGATTTTTTTTACGTGCCCAGTTCTACATTTGCTATATCTGACTTTAGCGTTCTGCCGCGCAACCCTGAATTCTATATGAATTATTGTTACGACGTACGGTAGACGACTTCAGTGAGACTTATATTCCTTAGCTTCAAATTTAATGACATTGCACATATACAAAGTACCGTGAATATCCTCAACGCGTCAAAGAATTCCCAGGGTCATAGTCGCAACAAAATTTTATATTTGTTATATTAATTATAAACTATTTTGTAGGGTCCATTTAAAAATTTAATGTCTACAAATATTCTGGCTGTTCAGTCATATACACATAAAATGGGCAAGGGACGATAGCAGTAATTATTGATAGCGAATTTTTGTACTTGTCCGAAGTATCATTATTGTTAATCTAGGGAAATTTTTTTACTTTTGCATAATGAACTCTAGGCTAGCTAGAAAAACGTGGGAATACCCTATAATATCGAGAATGCCTATCGGTATCGGGTTTTAATGATCGGTCATAAAATCCATGTCCACACGAGTAGGTAAGGTAGATATTTAACCTTACCGACTGACGGGTAAGTCGCGTTTTATTGGCATTTCAAAGAACAAAGGCGCTAGGTAACTGACACAAGTCTATGTTAGGTAGTCTGAATGTAACAGTATAAATATACGAGGTGTAATGGAAAAGGATACGAGGTGGAAGGGCCGCGGGAGATAGCGGTTAGGTGAAGAAGGTCGTGAAGGTGAGTAGTACTGTTTTATCGAAAAATAATTGACATTACTTAGCGAACCAACTGCTAAGCCACCTTGTCTCTTATTATGCGTTTAACCTCATACTGCGGTGCTGTACGCGTAGGTGAAGGTCGCTGTGCAATATTTAATACCGGAATGTGGCAAGAAATGTCCTAGATTCATTAATAGCCTTATTTTTACTAATTACTAACATTTTATTTTGACTTTAAGGTTGAAGAATCTTTTTTTATTCTTATTTTGAATTATATTATATAATCTTATTGTGAAACTTTATGAGGAATGATGGTAAATATCGAAGCGTTTAAGCATTGTCGTTATTTAATAATAAAAAATTTGGATTTTTATTTTAATGCGGTAACCTTTCCACTAACGTTATTGTGTTTGTTCTTTTTTATGTTTCTTATTTCGTTTTTATTATTTTTAGATTTTCCAGCTTGCTTTTTTTTCCTCTACGATGTACACACCAAATAGGTCAACCGAGTGGTCTTCTCTATTTTTTTCTCATCGCGTGGTCTTTATATCTGTTCATTATTTATTTTGCTTTTTGGTTCGCTTTGATTTTATTTCGGGTTTCGCGGTTGTCCGCGTCTCAAAGCTTCCCCTCAATTTGTCAGGTTTCCCTCGCATCGATACGTTGTATGCAAATGTAGCTTTGGCTTTGCAGTTAATACGTTTGAATTCCACAGATACAACATACATCTATGTATCAGGTCATCAAATCTATAATATCCAACGTACGTCCTTCATAAAACGAAAATATATAAATGACAAGTGAGTATTACTTAAATTTATATTGATAAATTGAAAATTAGGTATAATAAAGAGATTATAAGAAAGCAAACTTTGATTTTATTTATAAATTGTTCTTTACGTATTTAAATAAAACAAATAAAGGGGAAAAGGAAACGCAATTTCGGCATGAAATTTTCATTAACATTTCGAGGGCTCGTTTTTAATTGGTACCAGCCAACTGTAGGTACTACTGAATTTCTGGTCGCTTATCCATCGTCAAGGATTAGACATTTTATACGTGGCAAATCCAAATGGGACCCGGTAATTACATGGAAATTGAGTCGAGGATCATTGGCAGGTGAAAAACGTTGAATTAGCATAAGCAATATTGTAAACGCATTGAAAATTACAAGGACGTTTGGAAATTCATACCCGTCGTAGGTGGTGGAATATAAAAAAAAATAATTTTCATTTCTCATTTATAAAATATTCAGATTCCATTAAAAAATATCCCGTCACGCCTCTCGCCTCGTTGACAACTGGGAATAAAATGCAGCCAATGATATCCCATCGACCATTAACCTGCATCTGACAGGATATCCACGTTTCTTGCCAATAAGTATAAATAAGACGTATATTTCGCATGAAAGTAATATGAAGTTTTCTAGGGAATACGCGAGCGTTATATCTTTCATTTATTTCTACATGAAGTTCTGGTATATTGGTTAGGTCATGCAAACGAAGTGAATTCATGATTCACGTGACTTTGGAAATGAGATCTTCTGTACATAATAATTGCATCCCGAAGTTGAAGTGAGTGTTGAAATTTTTTTATGTGAAAAAATATATCTACTGATACGCTATTACTTTTTCTATAGACGCCCTAGTAACTTTTTTTTAGCGTAGAAAGATTTCATTACGACTTCTTCTTCTTGGTCGTGAGGTCATTGAAGATTTCTAATGACTATTCCGATATATGGTCTTTGAGAACCCCTGTAATCGAGGAGGATCTGATCTTCCCACGGAGCAGTGAAAGTGAGTTCTGCTGAGATTAGTTCACGTGTCGAGGGAAGGTTTTGCCAGTTGCTTTTGTCCAGCATCCGCCATTTTCTTTGTCTTCAAGGTAGCCCATTGTTTCGTGGTGATCGAATAAGATCCATCGTGGCTGGTAGGTTAACTTATGAGAGATCATAGTATAATGACGAGTGATGAATGTGAATTATAAAAAAAGAGAACAATGAGGCAAAAAATTTGAGGAAAAAATAATCATGAAAAAAAAAAGAAACTAGCAATTTTGTCGTTAGTGAAAATTTTATCGAATTATTTAATGACCGTTTAATCGGAGTATTCACAATATTTTGAATCCCGTTACGTAGTACAATAATACTATGATCCACTTTTCATTTCCATTTTCTATTTGGCACTTAAGTAAACGATGTATATAAGCATTGAAAGTTTCGAAAATCATAATCATAATGGTACGACGTTGACTATGCGAAAGCAATAGGTATTTTACAGTTATGCGGAAATGTGAAGTTTCCCAGCACGTGACCAACGCGTAAACTTGTATTTTCCACTTTCCACCAATTTTTTATTTACCTAAGAAATAGTCTTTCGATAACCAGAAGAAATTCGAATTATTCATAGGTTGTCACTGCGCATTACGCGATAAATAATTGCGTGTTTACGCGCTGAGAAGATGAGAAGATACGTAGTTTAATGTAGGGTCACCCGATATAAAATTTTCATTCAATGACTGGTGCACATCAGCAATAAACGAAAATGAAAGTAAAAAGAAACATATAAAGGAAAAAGATGAAACTGTTACTAGAGGGTTCTCAAAGTAAACCAGAAAACTTGTATTCAGTAGCCTCGATTAAAATTGTTGGGACGCGGTGGATCGTAACGCGGTGTACCCTCGTATGATACTTGTGCGTTAAAGCCATGTTTCCAATCGGCGACATAACGCACTATCTGAACTCGCCCGTCCGGAAGTTGTACACGATATTCGCCTCGTACGACCTCGCCGTCGCTTATAGCGTTGTGAGAATAATCGTTGCCATAGGCGTCCTCCTTTACGGCGTAGTTGAAATCGAAAGGCATTCCAGGTTCGTGATGATGATGATGATCATGATGATCTTGCTAAAAGAGAAATACGAATAGATTATACTTGATAGGATCATAGAGAGTTAGGTTAGACTTGGTCTACTCTGGATGGGGTTAGGTCAGGTCATGTCAAAGTAAGTATCAGATGAGGTTAGTCTAAGTTTCCAAGGGACTCCGAAGTTTGAAGTCAGGGCCAAGAGTGGTATCCAGTAACTCGATAGAACGTAGTGGTATTAATGATAAGTTTTATGTAACTTGAAAAGTAACTTCGTTAAGTTACTTTGGGTTTTTAACTTTTTCGATTGACTGAATAAAAAGTTTGCAGTTACTCTTCGTTACTTGTTACGGACCATCTATTTTTTTAAATTATTTTTTCATCCTTCCAATGTAATACGTAAAAATCCCTAAATATCATTTGACAAACAACAAAATATAACTAGATCGGTAGAAGCGAATAAACTAGAAATATTGAAATTTATTATTCCTTGTCCTTCGTCGTAGACCTTTGTAACAATCTTTTATTAAGTACATAATTTCATTTCAGGAAAGTACAGTAAACGAATCCCAAGCCAATTTGAAATAAGCAGCACCTTTTTAAAAATCTAGTAATATTTAAAACTAGAATAGTAAATCCCTAGAAACTTGCTTTTCTTGTTGTTGTGCGCATAACACAAATTAAAGCGCTACTCAGCGGTCAGTAACCGAACTAATAACCAGGCAGAGGTCGCCAGAGGTTATTCCTCTGGGAATATCCCTAGGCAACGTCCTACCGCTGTCCTCCTGTCGTTACACGTAGCATCGTACATTAACCGTATCACCCTTGAACGTGCACTGCCACGATATGCTCAGCCCGTGTCAAGTGTCACGCGAATCTAGGTTAAACGGATGAGGTCGCGTCACGGGATTTCCTAGGGAATCATGGTACAGTTGTGTCTGCGACGTCCTCATATACTGTCTAATCTGCACCATAGTTTTGAATCGGATATACTGAACTAGTGATGGAAGCCTAGCCAGATCGTGAATGACAATTCGGTATAATGACAAGATAATTCATAATTGATGAAGTCCACCAGATATACCTGATGATTACAGTATCGATTATCATCAAGAATTATAGGAACAGCATCATCATGAAATTATTTTCTTATGAACTGTTGCTAAAACATGTTCAATTCTAATCAGGACAAGGAATAAAGCCCCACATGATTAATAAATAAAATATATTCTAAAAAAAAAAGTTCCATCAGACTCGTTCAGTCATACAGCCTACGTGGGTCTGAGTTTCGTTCTTGTCACGCGAAGTCATTTTTTTTTAAACTTCTCTACATTTCCTCATATATATGTATACGCCATACTGTCAAAACGACGGAAAGGCATAGGTCGAAGGTTGTAGGTTGTAGGTAGATGGTGGAAAAAAAGAACACGATCTTAAACACGCGAGCAATCCCAGAATTGTTAGCTTTTGCTTTACCTTCTTGCCTGGTGCTTTTATCCTGAACACGCCTTTGGTCGATATCGCAATGCAAAAAAGGTTATGTCAGGAAGTCACATGGCCGTCTGATCGCTTGGGACGATCTTCATTTACTGGTTACTGGCATTGATCGAGTGGAGGTGTTACCCTTATACAGTTTTATGCGCGACCAGATGTAGCTAGAGATACTAGGGAATTTTTTGCGTATCATGGAGATTGGTGAAGAAAAGAATTCCCTACACCGGGTTAAAGTTGTACTCTGCTATTAAATCTAGTGATTTCGTTGATAGTGACAATTTTCATTTCGGTACTGATGTTGATTGAGTGACAATGTTAATTGCGGTTCACTGTCACTCAAGATAGCCTCAAGGAATTTAAGTTAGTTTTTTATCTTAAACGAGGTAACGATATCCTAGGGATTATTGGGTACGATTTTTGTACTCACGTTTGGTACGATAGTATTGCCATTGTTATGTGTTGGCTCTCTACTATAATCTGGAAATCCTGGCGTCGGTTTCGGACCTGGTCCAGGATAGGTAACGGGTCTCCTAGTGGTATTAGGTATCAGTGGTCCAGGTCGTGTAGGTCTAGTTGTGAATGTTGGCGTAGTTGGTGTAACTCCAGGAAAGGTTGGTGTTGTTCTCATTGGGAATGGAACTGTAGGGCGATCGTATCTGTACCCAGTTGTCGGTTCTGGTGGTAAATATGTGTTTCTTCGGGTCCCAGCCGGTAAATCCCCTAGGACTACGGTCATCACGAGGAACAGTATTGTCACCTGAGAAAGTAAAAAAAAATAACTAGAAAAAATACCCCATGTTAAACGTCGGTTCGTGAACGAGCATCGATCTTGATCGGTATCTCAACCTAGCGAAGATCCAATGCAAATGGCAAGCGGTAGCCCCGTGACCCCCGTGCACATTCCTTTTATTATACATATTACAGTCTAAAAAAATAATATTAAAATAGCATTTTTTGTTTTATCGATACTTGCATCTAAACAGATTTTAGGAATTTTTTCCTCCCAAATACCATTAAAAATTCACTTCTAGGTATGTTATAATTTTCGATAATTTCATATTAAAAAATGCATCCTAGCACACTCGCACAAACACACGCATAATACAAATCCTTGTACAGCACCAATTACGTAACTAGGTACATGCACGTACCTGAAGAGCAGCCATGATGGTCTTTTGGTATTGGCGGGAATTTCAAACACCGTACAGTTTATACTATTTCCAGTAAAATGCTCAATGCGATAACCAAAACTCCACGAATTAATAAATGCTACACCGGATTCCGGATTTCTAATTCGATTTCCGGTCGGGAAATGCTGCGAGAATTCGCCACAAAGAGCACTCGGGTATATTTCCCTATATTAATCTGGTAACAATTTTCCAATGAATATGCATGCAACGTGGCCCGAGCGTGGTTAGAGTCGGTACGGTAACTGTTCGGCATCTGGCTAGGTTGTGTTTATATAGTGTGGGCCTTAATAAGATGATCCTTCAACGTGCTTGGGAGAGGATGAAGAGAGACCTCGGTAGTGAGAGAAGCATCTCTATTCACTGGATACATTTTTCATCAGACTGAGTTCTCTTACCTAAGGCATTTTCAAAATACTGAGCAATCGAATAAACCCTTCATACACGCCCTTGGAAACGTAGCTCGGGTTTCCTTTATATTTTTAATATTTATTTTTTGTAACAAATGTTTTTGCATTCGTATTTTTGATTTTAGAAATTCATTCGTTTTATAAAAAGTTTTCTTAATCGGTTTTTTTTAATAGTCTCCAAGGGTATCTTGAATCCAAATGACGTTTCACTGCTTTTTTGTCTCTCGATAATGTAATGCCATACCTTAAAATATTTTTGACATCAGGGTATCTTTGGCAACACGTGGTATTGTTTGTGAGCTAAATGGGTCGCAATAAGTCCTTAATGAACCTTGCTTGTTCTCTTAAACCAGTAACGTCTCTTTACGGGATTATCTTTTGCTGTGTTAGGTTAGGTTCGTAATAGGACACGAATTAAGTGGCGTTGTTGTTGGTTTTACCTTAGGAGCAATTATGCTTGAAATTGCAACGTCGAGCCTGGTAGTTTTCTCCATATTGCGACGTTCTAATAACATGTGCTTTTTTTGGATAGCATATGTGCCATTAACATCTTAATTTCTTTATATTTTTAGGTTACTCTTTCTTCCCTTTTTCCATTTATTTCCACACTCACAAGTAGAGTATCAGATTTTAGAAATTTTCTTTTTCTTTCATACTCATTAATCTTTGCTGATCGCACTTGGGCTTATGATTTGTCATCTTTATATTTAATTAATTAATTTCTCAAGCTTAGCACGGCACACATCGTTCAGCATTACTGATTTCAACGTGGGAAGTCAATTCGTTATGAAATATGCGGTCGGGGCTGAGGCTGATACCTTCGCTGAGGACACTACTGGGAGGATCCGGCGGAATTGCGAAATCTGGGGAATTCGAGAGGGAATGTATAATACATATACTGGGTTATTCAGCCGAATCGCGCCACCTGAAGCAGCACTCCCATACAATGTCTATATTAAAACTATGTTCAGGTGGTACGTTTCGATTGAATAACCGAGTATAGTGATATATTAGCAAGTGATATTTTATCATTGTTATTTACTTAGAGTGACGCGAATCAGAACAGACAATACCACCCAGGATGACAATAAAAAAATGTTTATGACATTTCGATTAATCTCATTTGTCATCACGTGTGCGATATCCCAAAAATTCTAGCCCGACCAACAGAAGCATCACTATAATCAATCAAATCCTACCTGTCATTGACGTAGATATAACCATACGTGAATTAATGACGTACAATCTCAGATCAGTAAATAGCATTAAAAGTAGAAAGATTAACCAGACCTCCTGAATTATTACAATGCCTTTTGATTGGTGATGAGACAAAAATGACGAAGTTAAAAAAGATGTTCCTTTGTTCTCACGATATCCTGATCGCTACGTAATAACTTATTTTGTTGTTAATTTCAATGAACATAGATAATAAAAGGACACGGTGTACCTTGGGACACATAGGTTTTTAAAAGGTCGTGGGAAGTCAAGGCCTCCTAGGGAATTTCCTTGATCGTCTATCGACCTGACATTAGATCATCCTCTTTTTTTTTCTTTATATTATTGGCTACTATGGGATACACATATTATAATGGCTGACATGGTTTTTGCTCCAGGAGACGTGACCTTTCTACGAATCCTCGTTGCACGCCCATTGTTCGACATTCCTGACATTTCCTTCGCAACTACAGGCCACTGCTGCCACATTGGAGGTCTTAAAATCTCATTGGCCAGAGATCTGCCTGCTACGGAAATCCAGCGAGAGGACGAATCGCCGTTGCGTCATAGCACTGGCCTAATTGACGATAGGATCATGAGAGAAGTATGAGACAAAAAATAGTGTGTACATATATCTATATACACATACCAGATAAAAAGAAAGGTTATTTTAAAAAAGGCTTATGGAGAGTGTTAATTACGGGGTTCAAATCGTCAAAATGCAGGGTGATGGTCGAAGGTCATCCGACGTTGAAAACCTTGAAATAATTTCAAGCTGATGATTTCGCTCCAAGATCGTTAACTGACGATGATGAGATTTTATAGGAAGACACGGAGTGTATTGCTTACTTTGTTAGAAAGATTGGAAAAATTCTATCTTATATGCAATCAGCCTGATTGCTTTTTACTGTGTGTTTCGATGACTTTTGATGACGTATGGACACTGTCATTTGTTAGAGCAGCTAGTGAAGGACTTAATGAACGTTAAAATAGTCATCGTCGCTCCAAGTGGAACATGAATTTCGCACGTACCTCATCTTCATCAATGGAAGGTTATGAGTACTATGTTTACAATGATGTTCTGTACACGGATTGCAGTTAAATACAGATTTTCCCTAGGGTGCGCAAAACTGTTGATGAATGTGAAACTGCCTAGGGAATTGAACTGATTGTAGAATTACTCCTGTAGGATATCATTTAAAAAACTACTTGATAATATGGTAATTGTCTGTTCTTTGGATTGGAATCATGTGGTGCAGTGGTTGAAATTCTTCTTTTATTTTTGACATTCTCCAATATGCTGGACAAAATATTGAGTTCGTCTTTAGCTATTTTTTTTGTCATATTCCTATTTTATTTTTCCCCTAAGATCATCAGTCAAAAGCTCTCTCGTCCCTTATTGCTGACAAGTTACTAGCCTATAGCTGGAGTCTAAACGAATCGATCATGTTACACGATAGCCAAGTCAGGAATTCCCTATGGATGCCAACTTAAAAACGGTAAAACTTTACTGGATACCTAGTTACTTTTTTATCTCCGTATAGTTGGCAGAATTACAAATGGACGAGCATTCGTGTCACGGGTGAAGATCGCGTGTTGGAGAATCATGGTGCAGCCGTCATTCGTATTTATGATGATTGTCGTGCAATGATCTACGAGGTTGGTCGTTGTGTCTAGGGATTTTTTTCTTTTAGATTTCGAAATGGTAGTTGCGAGTAATCGATGAATTGTTTGATAGTAGATATTACTGGAATATTAATTATGCAATTATCAACACATTTGCTACTATCCATTGTCCTCTATAAATAGGAACTCATTCATCAATGCTGTTTATCTCTAATGTAATTTTTTTAACTCTTTCTTTTCCTTTGTATAACTATGGTAATAATTTTTTTTTACTTAAAGAATTTCCAGGTCCGTTTGTATAAAATAAAAATATTGTCGGCATTTTGTGCTTCCCTGGATTTTTGGGCCAGTGTGGACTCATGCGTATTACACATTGCGCAATGATACTATCATACAGACGTAATATGACGATGGTATCGAAATGTCGGTTCATCCTCGAAAGATTTCGCAAGGTCCTTTTGTTCTCCACTGTATCTTCCGTCTGTCTTACAGCTTCAACCTTCTCTTCTGGTTTCCCTATGAAATCGGTTCGTGTGGCGATTTCCACATTGGAAATCGTCTGAATTTCATACATGAAAGAGCGACACGTATAGCAGTGGAACGTTTGCCATGAATTACGTATGATGAAATAATTAAATATTTCCCTAGTTTAGTAATTATATTATTTAAATTACATCATAATAACCAGTAGATCGATATTCTTAAATTATCATCCAATAACGTTTGATACGTTTCATTAAATAATAATGGAATAACAGTCGAAATTTCCATAAATTTCACACCCATTAAAAGTATGCGATTCCACCTTACCGCGATAAGGTATCTTTTTGTCCTAGGGAATTTTTCGGTCCACAATATGGCGCAAAGCTACATTGTAGCAATACGTGCGTTATAAGGTCAGTTACTTCTTGTCGGCTCGCCCAGTGTGGAATTCTTCAGAGATTTATGATTATGGATCTACACAATGCTACAAGTTAGTAACTTTACTGCCCAACCATCCAATGAACCAACCTAGCCCTGCGAGCACCCTCGATCATACCTAGGGTCATGTATGCCCTAGGGATTTGTCAGTACCACACTACCAGTATGGTGTACCTAGGGATTATCTAGGGAATTTCTGGTATTACAAGTAGGAACTCATTGTACTAATGATTGTTCAGACTGTTTTTTTAAGGTATGCATAATTTTTTTTTTGTGTTTCAGTTCTACGTATTTTCTCAAAGGTAAATAGTCACGGGTATCAACTCGAAGAATACAAAAAAAATTTGTTCCCAAGTTCAGAGGCCGCGCAGAGCACTTCCGTTAAGTTTCACTGTGAGGAAAAACTTTTTCATTTCTCTATCGCGCAGGGGTGGCCAAAGGTCGTCCCGGATTCTTCTTAACCTTATCATTCCCTTTTGCTCTCCCGTTTTCCCCCTTACGTTTCACCGTAGCTATTCGCCAACCCTTAGGGAAAAGTTTACGAATTTCTCGCGAAAATATCATCGGGGAAAAAGCTGAGTGGTCTCTCCAACTAAGGGGATTTTCCCTATGCCCAGTACGTGTCCTGGAATTCTTTTCTTTTCTTTTTTTTTGTATCTCCGTATATCTGTCCTTTCCAATTTCCCTGTTAGTTCAACTTTCATCAGCCATCTCTCTCTAATCCACTGACAGAGGCACTTGTGACTTCTCGTGACCTGAAAACTGCTAAACGTCCCCCAAAAATCTTCTTTTCCTTTTACGACACAAAATGGTTGGAATAAATATTTCTGATTTCGAGGTTCATCGATATTGACAAAATCTTTAAAAAAAAAATAATGTTATCGTATCGCACAGATACGAGATCTAGCACTGTTGCTGCACTTTCTCTTGGTTTCCTTGTCTAGTGGATGTTATGCAAATCGCTCGGGATGCAGAAACACGACGTGGAATGACGAGGAGACGGGTAAGGTCAGTCAAAGGAAGGTTAGAGTAGGTGGTAGGGAGGCTAGGCAGGTAGAAGAAGGTGGCTTCTATATATGATGGTGGGAGGGTACGGTGGCTAAAGGTGATGGAGGTTAGGACGTTATCGTTACGTTTGCTGCGATTACCATTCCTTCTGTACCGATGCACTTCGCTAGGTGGAGCCACAGTCGCCAATAACATCTTCAGGTATATTTTTCATTTAAATAAATAAATATACATATTTAGAGCTTCTATTTAGAAAAAAATATTTTGCATATTGACCTTTAATTACGTTTATAATTATTTATTCATCTTAGCTGCTATGTTACTTTGTACAATAGTTAAAAAATGGATGTGGCTGTGACAGAAAGAAGGTCGTGGGATCCTGCACAACTTATAAGAAGGATATTCGGAGAAGGAAGGCCGCGCCTTAGAAGGATCGACTCGAGAAGAATGTCTTTTTTTATGGGTGAAGACGGTTGTTGTGTTTCGGAAAGTCATTCGCTGAATTATTCGGCGTGTCACGTGAGGCTGAGTCCCTGATGATCCTGATGACTGTATAAAAGGAGCGTGTGTGTAATTGGTCCGTTAGACGAGAAAGAAACTTTAAAAGAAGCTGGGGATGTTCTTTGGCTATTTTGTATACGCCTGGGCTAAAGGCATTCGGACATCATTTATCTTCTATTTTACTGAAGATCGTAAAATTCCTTTTAGCTGATAGGGTAATTACTGCTTGGATTCCCTAGATTTCTAGTCTTTAATCCTTCTGAAGTATTATTTAGTGTCTGACTAGTATAATATTACGCTAACAGTAATTCCATTATTAATGCTGATACTCATATTGCAATTCCGGAAATAGAGGGATGCTTTGTCGCAGGATGTTATTTCCTTAAAGTTCTTGCTATTCGTTACGTAAATATAAGATATTTATTGATAGAGGGGAACAGATTATTTGATTTGAACGTAACACAGGAAATTTTGTGCTTTGTTCATCCGTATAGAATGGTTCGTTAAAGGCGTTTCTTAAGGTGTTCATTTGTTGTGAATTTTCTCTACATTTCTATTCCGTTAGAAAAGTTATTTTGTACGTTCCCGACTGTTTGTTTGGAAAAATCGTAAATTAAAAAAAAACAGCATCCACCGATTTAACTCGTTTCTGAGCTTCATTTGAGGTGCGGCCAAGTGCTTAATCAGTGATCGATTGGTCGATCGATCAACACCGATAGACGGGACCACCGATGAGTTTACGTTGAGTGGGAAACGAAATAGTCGAATAGTCGCATCGCATCATGGTATAAGGAGGGAAACGAATTATCCTCTACGTTTCCTGAAAGGAGTTTGCAATTCCACTAGGGAAGTTGAAAAATCCTAGAGCAGATAAATTTCCTAGATAAACATATCGGATTCTGCTTTACGGTTCAGCGAAAAATTCAAGTTTCTCCAAGAGAACTTGCTTTCTAATCGTCACTAGGGAATTATATATAGGTCAATGAATCTGGGCGGTATTAATCAATTTTTTAAATTATGGATCTAGTGACATTTGAAAAGAATGGACTTTTTCGTTATCACGCAACGAATTGATTTCTTAAATTAACTTACTTTTTATGCAGTATCTTTATTTTAACTATTTTTGTTGGACTTTTTCGTTATCGTTTTTCAATATCGATATCAATCGTAATACTTATTATTCTTAGGTAATGTGGAACTTCAATCTTATCCAGTGCACCCGTACAGACGTATACGTATTCATTTGATATCGGTCC
The DNA here is from genome assembly GCA_030142655.1 of Trachelus tabidus. NCBI lineage: Eukaryota > Metazoa > Arthropoda > Insecta > Hymenoptera > Cephidae > Trachelus > Trachelus tabidus. The sequence continues at coordinate 162,081 of JARQTI010000208.1, read as the reverse complement.
GCACCCGATCTGACCGTAACTCATCCCACGCAGGATTCACGCCTGGATTCACAGGAACGTTTTCGCATTTCGTTTACCCAGATGGACACGCTAATCCCGAATCAATTGCTAGTCCGCATCCTCCGTGAAATAACTTCAAACCTCCCGGAACAGATTGAATCGGCATTTACTCATCGCGTGCGGATTTAAGTATATTTTTTGTCACCAACCTTTTATTTCAGTTTTTTGCTAGTTTCCCCCTTTTTTCTACTATTCTTCAATTAATTCAAAAACATTTTAATTGTTTATGGCACAAAATTTACAAACGTAGATGTAGATCCGGGATCAATAAACTGTCTACGCTTTAAATTAGGAAAAAGAAGTTTTTTTTCATGTCAATTATTATTTAACCTCAACCGGTTAAATCATGATTATGAAAACTTCATAGAGGTACTTCAAAGGAATACTTTTGATACTCATTTTTTTTTGTACCTCTGATACCTTTGATGCCTTTGATGCCTTTTACAGCTTTGACTGTTCGTATAAGCTGGATTCTGAGCTTGTGTCGAGATACACGGCTTTTTTGGTTTTTCACTATTTTAGACAAGTTCAAAGCTTCGATTACGCTTTTGAGATTTCATGGATTCGAGAAAGTTGTTACTAGATGTTTTAGTAGTTTTCAGAAATAATTATTTTCTCATTATTTTCCTAGTTTAGCAACGTACCTAGTCTCTTTGTTGTCTACTATGAATATTATTTTTATTCTTTATGTTTGCGGAAGGTAATGTTACCCTCAATGTACTCGTAGACAGTTTGTAGAGTAACGGGAGCCAAAATAAGGGTGCTAGTAGTTTCTTCATATATGCATAATATGTATATGAATATATATATATATATATATGTAAAATGCTGCACATGGAAACCGTTACAAGCAGCAGTATAATGTTACGAAATAACCTTTCTCGTGAAATTAAACGAGGTGCTTTTATGCATTTTATTTAATTCGTATACGTGGCTAGTGAATTTCATAAAAATGTCGACCTGTATCTTATTTCGCGTGCAAAAGATTCTCTAGCTATGTACTCTCCACTAACAATGCTGAAAAGCCTTAAAAATTGTCTTTGTCTCCTTCTGTGCTTCATCAACAGTAACCTAACCTAGCCTTGATCTTGGTGAACTTTTTTTAATGCCCTTTCAACTGGTCTTTTACCCCTTCTCTCGTCCCCCGTTGGTCATTTCTATGCGTGACGCCACCTTTTATGGTCACTGTAAAACGCCACCACCGTAAGTGCAATTGGATTTATTATGATGTCAACTCTGGTAACACGGTTGAATTACAATCTAGCTTGTATTTACCATATTAGTTCTCATTAGTGCGACGTAACCTTTCCCGAGAAAAATTTCCTGGAATTGCCGTGCAATAATTTTGCTCTGGTTCGCGTCTCGGCAGCGACTTCATTTATTCGTTCTCCGTTTGGTTAAAATATCAAGAGTTATACGTGGCCAATGTAACGTTTGATCTTTTGCAGTAAAGAAAAAGGTAACTAGATTGTGTAAAATAAAATCTAGGGATATTTGTCTTTTCAAAATCTCTTGACCCCAGCATGAGTTACATTTTGTTATTGGACTATTTTTATTACTCCAGCCAATAAACTTTGTCCCTGCGTTGGAATCCCATTGGATTTATTAGGGACGTCAAGACCCTCTCCACAACCGTCATAGGGGAATTATTGGCGATGTAGGTGGTATCTGAGATATGAATCCTTATGTTTATAGAGGTATCTAATTCTGTAGTTACAGCCTCGATTTGGCGGGTCCCTTTATTATTGGTCATCCAAATATTCATTTTGTTTACGTTGAAGCTCAATTTTGAAAATGATAATATTTTATTGTTGATTGCCCTAGGGAAAAAGAAAATTGTAACTAACAAAATACAGAATTAATTACTTAGTTAATACAGGCTTCTCTGAGAACGAGAATCTTTGTTTTGACATATCCAGGGATATTTGGTTTATTTCATTGTCACTAGGGTAATTTATAGATCGATCTTTATCGACTTATTGCTTATCTGTATATCAATGCGTCTAATGGTAATCGATTTGAGGCCAGTTTCGCTTGTGGTTTTCGTTGGTATTCGTGTCAGTTCTATATACCTAGATATCCTAGGGATATTTGCGGGTAAATTTAGCTATTCTCACCATCGCATTCGCTTCGGTCGCCCACAAGCTCCAATCCAAACAGGGCATTGTCATCCCCCATAACATCTTTCGTACTATATTTAAAATATATTTGTAACGTATCAATATACAAAACTATTGGTTGATACTGAAATTACCTAGCAACATAATGTTTACCATTTAACAAGTACAACGTCATTTGGACGAACCATTTTCTTTTAATATTTAGCTCTAGATTTACGTAGATTTCATATAGATCGATTATAGTACGTGCGTGTCAACTTTGACGTATATTATTGTGTCTGTTTTTTACTGCGAGGAGCATAACGTGAATTATAGATCGTAGGTCATATAGAGTTACCAATACCAGCTACTAGCTGGTATGTATATAGCTCCCTGATACTTCAAACTACCCAATCTCTGTGTATGCGCATATGAGAAGTAAAAGCCCATTAAGGTATTTGCATAGAGCGGTAATGAAGCGGCGGCCCAGAGAGACGAAAAGCAACGGCGGACCTCGATTACCGCAACATTGTTCGAACCACGGCATTGTCTTTGCTCTCATATACTCGCCTGACCTTCTCCGTTCCTTTATCCTTCAATCCGACCTAGCGTCAACCTTCAACCAGACAGATATCTTCCTATTAGGTATACCACTATCAAATCAATAAATTCTTTTGGGCTTTTCAACACCCTCCCATATATGGACACTTTTGACGGATTCTTCAATTTATGTTGGCACTCTTATCTTGACCTTGCAGCCTTTTGGGGATTAGTTCGCAATCCGGCGGACGAATTCCTTTGTGTGAGAAATCGAGAGTCTAGGGATTTTTTTTTATTAGGTCGGGATTTTTGTTGGATGTTTAGTCTCTGTTATACCAAAAACTATTCCATGATGTTTTATAGTTTAAAAATGAATCGACGCTGAGTGCTAGCATAAACATAAATTCCATAGGAATAACGTAGGGCTGCTCTTTATCTTTGAGGGACAGGATCTTTTGGTCCTTGTACCAGAGGTCAGTCTCCCGTAGAGAGTGTAAGAGTACAGATGATCTTCCTTGATGCAATATTAATAAAAGTTATAATATATAGAACTGTATATTTTACATTTTTTTTAATTACACCCATTTTCCAATAATTTTCCGTTGGTTTAGTCGGATTTGGGGTTACTATAATGTTTCTTGAAGGATTTCCTAGGGAATTTTATTACGTCTAAGGGAATATGGCAGTTTTTACTTTGTATGATAAGCAATGGTATCTATGGTGTAGTTATCTAAAGTGAAGTTCAGCAGGAGATTCAGTATGGATTGAGTAACAAATTGATCTGAGAAGCTTAAGAAGGCTGAGTAGATACGATGGTTTATTTCTGAAACTCGACACGATTCTGTTACGGTGAAGTGGCATCTCTTTTAAGAGTCCCTAGGGATAAACTGATGCACTCCTGGCTGAAGGACCCGCTTCACAAACTGAATATCTTATTTCTTGTTATATTCTTAGGAAATCGCATAACGTGTTATGACTACTTCAATGAATGATAATCGTTGCGTTAGTTTCATTTTGATAAGGGTAATCTAAAAGAGGTACAACATAATTACAGGATTAATAATTTCATAGAATAATATGAAATGCGATATCTGATTCAAGCAACAATTTTGAAAGGTGATGTTTTTATTATAAATAATTACATTTTTGACGATGCCCCTAACTAAGAGCTGCCACTCTAACAAAGCTGCTGAGAACGAAGAATGTTTTCAGGTAGTTCACAGGCATTCGGTATCTGATAAGTTCTCAAAATTAAAATCATACACCGGGTACTAAAAAAAAGCTTAAAGCTCTGCGTTTTTAAAAATTACCCTATCCAAATATTGAAGCTGCAATTTCTAGCAACATCCGCAAATTAGTGTAGATTAACGAAAAGTGGTAGTCTGTGCCAATACTTCGTACATTAATGGACGTAGTTCGCGTGCGCCGATGCAATTAGAGTTTGGTTAGTTTTCAATAATTACGTGTCGAGCCGTAGAGGAATACCGCGGCCATGTCTAGTTTGCCCGTCGAGCGAATAAGTTGACGGAAATGATGGAAATTTTCGGCGAAACTGGTTGTGAATATCAAATTAATTTTATGCCTCTGGGGATTCACTTGTATTAAGGAAAAAATGCATTTTTTTTACATTTTCTCATACTTCTTTAGAATATGTAACTAGAAAGATTTTTCAACTATTTCTTAAAATTTCTGAGTTATAGGCGATTTAGATATTACAAAAGGATTTTGTATACAAAATCCAGAATGGTCCAGGGAAGAGGCTGGTACTATTCAAATTGCGATTGGACATGATTTTTGAAGCAAAGTTACCCATTGCCAATGCTGTTTTGCCATAAGTAATGCATGGTAAATCGATGGAAATCAATCGAAAACCATTCATTACCTTCAGCAAAGGAATATTGCTAATGCTAAATTTTTGTTACGGTTGGCGGTCGGGAAAACAAAGAAAGTGACATTCGAATGAAACAGGAGAAGCGACAAGTTAATAAAATAGCAGTGATATGGCGATCAGTTATCATCTTAATGCACATTTGTTTTTAAATTGCACCACTTATATTCAAAGTATACTTTACGTTTGACAATTTACAAATTAACTTTGAATGGCTTTGAGCAAATTTGAAACTTTTAGATTCTTGTTTGCAAAATAAGTTTCTCGCGCATGAGGGAAAGGGAAATCAACATAGGTACATTGTTGGGCAAACAAAAATAGAGAAACTACATATTTGCTACATACTGTACAGTTTCAAATCCCAACACCGGCGATTGCGTTCTGCTACTTAAAAAGTAATTAGCGTCACTTCTTAGTTTCTCATTTGTGCTCCTCGTTAAGGGCTGCTTATAGGGACTTTGATCGGCTGCTGATTAAACAGCAAAATTTCAGTTCCTATATAAATATATTTATTCCCAATTTTTTAAAAATAAAATTTTTCCCTTTGTTTATAAGCATATGTGACTTATACTGCAAAATCGAGAGATGAAAAGTTATAATTTTAATTCACGACCATTTGCTTACAAGTTAATGGCTGCTAATTAATAAACATAATTTTGTCGAGGCAAGTCATGTATGTGCGCGAGTGGTTAAAGGGTTTTACGTGATGTAAATGAAAATATATAATTCTTTAGTGAAATAGAACACATATGAAGTTGCTCGAGGAATTTTTTTAGCATCCTTCTAAGGATAGTCAGGGGTTGGGACTGGCTTTTTCACCCTAACGGCCTTTAAGGGTTCCTCGCCACGATAGCTCACGTGCACTACCGGCATATATAACCTTGTTTACAGATACAAATCGCTAAGGGTTGGAAAACCACCCTCTCTCCTCTGTGTGGCCGAGTGAATTCGAGTGACAACCGTTATTTGCTAGTAGCCAATAAGCTTTTGAAATATTGTCCCACTTTGGATGGTTTTCTTTGTGAGTGATACTGTAAATAGAAAAAATATTTTTTTTACTGTCTATAACAATAATTCATCACAGATAATATTTTTATCTCTAGTATCTAAGTAGTTGATTATAATATCTGTTGCGGAATAGAAGAAATGAACGGCATTTCTGGCGATAGGGGTATGAGATTCTTATGGACTATTGGTAATATAAATTCTATATCAAAATCGCTTTTGTTAATCAATAGTGTAAATATTTACATAAAAATATGATTTTATTATTTATTATGATAATGAATTTTGTCTTTTTTTTTCATTTCTTTATATCATCGTACCACGTTTATATAAAGGGGGTGTAAAACTCGCGTGCCAAATCTCACGCCATTTCATCCACGGTCTCACCCACTTTCAACGACCCCTTTATATTCGCATACTCATTTCCTTCAAGAGAGAACGGTTGAATGGAGATTGCCCCTCTCGAGGGATGCATCTTGCACCGTATGCATCGAGGGGTGCATTTTACCAAGCACAACGCATCGAAAACTATCCGAGAGTTTGTAAAAAGGGTTAGAAACAAAGTATGCATAAATTTACTAGTATTTTGAGATTTTTCTTTTTTTTTAAAATACCAAATTTTTCACGAATATAAACTTATTCGCCCAGAAATATAGTTTAAAATCTTATTCTGTTTATAGGTTTACTAAATTTTTTTCAAAATAATAATTGCCATTCAATAAAAATATCGAATCAATATCTAAAATAATTAATATTGAAAAATAACGTAAGAGGGTTGTTTCGTGAGTATAGACAAAGAAACATCTAGTCATGATATTTATACTTTATCCAACTATATGCATAGTACGTTATTAAAATAAAAAATTTCTATCATTATACTTTGAACTATAGTTTCTTTTTTCTGTAAAATAATTTTTCCCGCGATTAAAAAACTTAGTTTACAAACATGCTAATACTAGCTGTTGTGTTAGTTAAATCGAGTCAAGATGCAGCCAGACTAAATTTATGGCCACTATAATTTTGCTGACAAATACCAAAGTATTTTCATGTCCTGGGGCGCTCGTGAACTCACGAGGGATGAGAAGTGATTCAAATTAAACCAAAAGGGCCTGTCAAATTGTGTAATGGGCAAAACCATTTGTGCAGGTTCCCTGTTCGTAACAGTCGCCGGTTCTTAGCGCGCCTAGCCGCCCCCATTTGGTCCCCTTTTGTCAACCGGAACTTCCTACTTAACCCAATAATATCCGCTATACGTTGCGGTTCCCACTTTGTCCCATAAATTCGTACAAGTTTCTAGGATTTCTGCATGGTGGCATATCCCTAGATACGTGCGTCTATCTATGACGCTAGGTTGCAGCACTGAGAAACGCCATAGGCCAACAGCCATAAGCCTTCTTGATTCATAGAGCGTAAAAGCTTTTACATAGGAGGTAGTTTCCTGCAGTGAACCATAACAGGCAGGGGTTGACGGTACACAAGAAATTCTTGGCTTATCGCGCATTTACGACAAATTACCCTCATTTCATATGATTCCTCCAACCACCTCAAACCTGAAGTCTCGTAGGTTTAACCTGTTTCAGACCCTAATGGCTTCGTCCAACCTCACCCAGGTCCAGTCACCGGTGTTTGAAATTGGTGTTCGAAATTATGTAATATCTTTGATACAGTGAGGTTACATACATTGATTATTAGTCCTTGCACATATATATGTATATACATGAACAGTATAGAATCGTAAGTACTCAGATACAATATTGTCCAGGTCTAGGGAGTTTTATTTATAGTAAAAATTCCTTAGGCGAGTATGGGCTAATACGTGTATACATATAATGAAGTACACTAGGGGCTTGCGCAAATGCGGGTAAAGTCACGCATAATAATTCTTATCTCATTTTGCATTGTGGGAATATTCCCATTGGATTCGTGAGCGTCCTGCTGTTACGTAACGATGTTATTGTGACGTTGACTATTAGAGCAACGAAGATCTCTGCGACAAACTACTAGGATTTGGTAACGGTGCTGGTTATTTTTTTCTTTTTTATTTATCAACTGTTGGTAAACACTAATTAACCGATAAGCCGCTCTTTTATTGGAGAACTTAGACTTAGTTGAGACGATTATTGGATTCTTTTGGTCATAGTGAAGAATGGTACAAAAAGGGGATGGGGGATTCGAGTTTTATATATATATATTTATATACTGGTGCCAGTGTGGGAAATCCGATTTTAGTTTTCTCTGGTAATACTGGTCGCCATGGTGCTATGTTTATTTGTATTTCAATGCCCAGGAAATGAACAGCGTTGAGCAATTTTCGCCTTGGGGTGAAAAATCGTTGTTTGAAAACAAAAGTAGAATGGTACATATGACGTATTATGATTTGTACAGATTCACATTTTAAGAGTGACACGCTGTTATAAATATCCTTAGCCAGGGGAATTGCAGTTGAAAGTTCTTGCGATCGAAATCATTTTTAAATTGAGGGGACTTCTTTATATTGCATAATATAAAGCGATGGCACCCCGAAGTTTCTATTACGTCAAAGACTTTTTCTTTTAATTATTTTTTTCTCAATTTTTTTATTGTCAACCAATGGCATTTTTCATTTGCCAATTACAGAAATATTGCGAATAATATAGTAGTATCATTAATGAGCGAGATACAATTTTACAGTGTAACGGTGCATTGAATTTTAATAAATTTTGCATAAATACGGATAAAAATGAGAGGATTTACAAATGATGGGGTAAAAAAGGAAAATGACATTCGTATCAAATTTATTTATTGACGGTATTCGTTAAGCGTGTATTTTATACATATGGTAGGCAACAATTTCGCAATGATGAATATTTAAATTCGTGCAGGGATAAACACAGGCGAGTGTAGCAAGGAGCGTAGTTATGCTAAGACAAATAAATTTTGTCTGTTGTTACGCATTAATAATATTATTATTATTATTATGAATATAGTAAGCGTGCGCAACACGTAAGGTGACGCAAGGTATATATGTAAATATAATATAGAAAGGTATAGTATAGAATAGTATATATAAAATAAAAGTACAGTAGAAAATACATTATTTCACAAAAAGCGTATGAAACATGGAAGCGCTTGTCATTGACATTAATATTAAAATTTTGATTTTTTTTTCTAAATTCAAAAACAGTCATTTTCACGTATTTCTTGATTAATCTATACAAAAAATTATTAGTTCTGGTCAAATGCTAATTACAATTAATTATATAATTATTGCTTGATAAAGATAAATTCGTTTTCGTTAATTACAAAATTAAATTGATACAAACTATGTTAATTTTCAATGACGTCGATGATCTCTTGAATGTTTCCAGTATCATTTTCCATATCCACCGGGTGGCAAGTATTGATTGGAACCACCGAAATTTCCAGATCCAGTACCGAAATTACCACCACCGCCTCCAACGCCCCCTGAAATTATGTTGTACAAATTTTCGTTAGTAATTTTCGAATATTATAGAAATTTCGAAAAGAAAACATAATAACAATATACACTTTTTCAAGGGTTACTTCATTTTCGTACTAAAAGCATCGTGTAAAGCCATTTATTATCTAAGAATTTATATAAAATTCTCTTTCTCTCTCTCTCTCTCTCTCTCTTTATACATATATATACACTAACCTGTCTGATAACCACCTGCGCCAAAAACACCCGGAAAACCACCCCCTATATTTCCCTGAGGATATTGCGCTTGGCCTTCGTACTGAACATCGGCATTGTAACCGTTTACATTGTCCGCTGTATATCTGACTATTTGAGTGCGCGAATCCGGGAGAAGTACGCGATATTCGCCAGTCACGGTGTTTCCGTCACTGCTTTCCTGTTGAGAATAATCATTTCCGCTTGGCGGATCCCGCACCTCGTATTGGAAGCTGTATGGTTGTGGCTATATATAACAAAAAAATTATTTCCTATACTTTGGATCTAGGAGTATACAGAATTATTAAAAAAAAAAAAAAAAACAATTAATTTTGTTGTAGGCATATTTTTCTGCAAATTTGTTGCCATCAATTTTATAAAATAATAACTTCATTTCTTTAATACCTTCACGTACCGATGAATATTTACGGTTCGTTAGAGAAAATTATTTTCATTGTAAATTTTTTAAATAACTTATTGTTAGTGGAAATCAAATATGTTATCTTGTTACTGAATGTCAATGATAATATTAATTGTAGCGCACTGGCTGGCCGTTGGACTGGAAAGAATTTTTAAAACACAATTTACGGTTACTTTTTTTTGAGTGAGCTTTCAGTAGTTTTTTGGAGTTGAGCAACTTTTGCTCAATGAGTAACTTTTTTCCAAAATATTCTACATGATGATTAATTAAAACTTCAACGTATTCGAATTTCAAAATATTACCAGGAAAATTAATACAAATCTTTTAGTTCATTATTGGCTCTTTTACATTTTATGCGTTTGAATTTTTTTCTCGTTAGTGCATACTCTCAACTGTTTTACGGTCTACTATCCTATTATTTCCAGTCGGATTAACCGCATTTTACTTCAAAGTGAAATTTTAATTGAAACGGGATAAAAATGGCAAATTGATCGTCTCTCATAATATCAATGACAATAACAGGTTTTTTTTTTCTTCAAATTATTCATCGACATTCATAGATTAAGTTCAAAAAGTGGAAATAATGTTCCTAGTGATATTCGCGTTATATTTTCAATTTCCAATATAATTCGATACTTTGTATCATATTCTAAATATATGAAATGACGTACAATATCAACTATCGATAAAGAAATTACTTACTCTGCCATCATCCCCATTGTAACCACCCTGGTAGCCATTGATACCACCCTGGTAGCCATTGGTACCACCCTGGTAGCCATTGGTACCACCTTGGTAGCCACTGGTACCACCTTGGTATCCACCGGAACCCTGAAATCCTCCATTACCCCCTTGACTTCCGGTATATCCTGGCGAACCGTACGTAGAAGAAGGTCTAGTAAAAGCACCGGTTCCGCCACCGGTACCACCAAATGATCCAGCATTGCCAAATGCTGGTGCTCCATAAGCACCAGTTGGACGTTGAGAGAATGCACCACCACTACCAGGTGTTCCAAAACCTCCAGAACTCGTAACAGGAAATGCATTATTTCCCGGTGAACCAAAACCACCAGTAAATCCGTTTCCGGTCGGCCTGTTATACTGGTATCCATTTCCGGCGGTACCGCCTGGCAAGAGGCCTGCCAGGACCCCACCATCAAGACATGACAGTACCAACGTCAATCCCAACAGCTGAAAGATCACGAAGAGTTATAAAAAACCAAATTATATAAACTGTTGTCCACTTTGGATGCCTTTTCCAAATTTTCAAATTATATTGTGACAAAGGAACATTTTTTTTAAATTACATTTTTCGTGCGAAATGCGTTTCTCAATATCAAAGGGATCATTCACAATGTAATTTGAGCAGAGGCTTTCCTGTGCACTCAACCTGGTCTTGTTATAAAGAAAAGAAATGCAATTAATTCACAAGTGACAATGTATTACATCTATGTAGCCACAAAAAGGCTTCTTTGCTGTTAAAAGTAAGCCGTGTATAATATACAGCAAGGTAAACCAAGCGGTATTCCTCTTTCTCTCTTTCTCTCCCGCAGAGTTTCTTCAACAAATGTTTGAAGTGGAAGAGTCGTCGTCGGACATTTTAAAAATACTACCGCGGGTCTCTTCACTTTTCTCAGCATAGTCCCAGCACAATTATAGGGTACACTATACGCGCGAGTACACCACCATCAGGCGGTTCTTACATAAAGGATTGCATTACGCCAAGAAAATGAGTCAGACAAAGAAGACAAGCATTTTTAGATATTTTTCCCTTTCTTTTGGCGATGAAAAAAAATGATTTCTTGCTTACGGTTAACTTTTGGATTTAGTCATCTTCTTTTTTCAAAATTTTTATTCTCCACTGTATTGGGAATTAAAATGGAATCCTTTCATATGGGAATATTCTGTGGGATATGCTTGGACTTTTTCTATTTCTATGACCATATATGCAAAATCCTTGATTCTTTTTTAGCCGTTTATTTTTACTCAAGAAGGGTTCAATTCGTTTAAATCGAATGTATGGATAACGAATCATGCTCGTTAACCGAACGCTGCCTGTTATCCCAGTTATCCTTCCATGTTCGTATATATACGTTACGAGGAAAAAGGGATAACGAGCGAGGATGATGTAGAAGCCCGAAGTAGGATTTTTATCAATAGAAAAATTCACTTCGTTAATGGCTTTGTTATTTTTACCTTGAAAAATTGTCTGTAATTGTATATATTTTTCTATTTTTTATATCCAGATTTAAGGTACTTTGATCACTCGAGCACATCCAAGATACGGATCTGAATTTTGAATATTTTCTTGGCAAGTGCTTAACGTCGTGCTTGTAAAATTTCAAAATTATTTTTCGTCTAGTTTATGAGATATACGAAATGAAAATGGTGAAAAATGAACTCTATAGATATACCTCGCTTGATAAAATAGCAATATTCTTTTCGAGATATCTCAGCTTTCCAGGCGGTGGAAGTAAATGAAATTTCTAGGAGACACTTCCTTTACGCCGAACATTATTACGATGATTTTGAAATTCAAAATATTGAAATCTTTATCTTTTTTTACTACGCTATTTAAAAAATATCATATGGAAATTAAAAAAATTATGAATCTCTGTCGCTCCGCTTGTCTCAAAAGTAATGCTATAATAATGTTAGGCGATCTACCTTAATGCTTGTTTCCCTTTTTTTGGGATCAAATACCATGGCAGAACCAACTTCAGTTGGTAAAAGAGTTTTGAATTTTCCTATAAATTTCCACGGAGATGTTCATTATACGTAATTATAATTGTTGTAATTTTTAATTATTTTTTTGGTACATTGTTCACTGACATCCGCATCGCATAACTGAACGTTATAATTAATATACGAAAAGAATGATGTTAGGTCGGTAAAGCAGTTTCTACGTTTCTTTTTCAATTTAAGACATTTTTGTTATATTCTTTTTTCTTTTTAATTTTGAGCCTTGTTCTCTATTTTTACTTTCTCACGGGAGCCACCAGCCTTTTCATACCCTCGCAATTTCCAGGATTTCCTGCTTCTGACATGCAACAAATTATCCTTGGTAACTTTTGCGTCGTCTGGTAGCAGTTTATCGTTTATTTTCTTCAGTGCATTATGATTATTATATTTTTTCCTTTACAATGAAACTGAAATCTTTTTGTTCCATTTTTAACTTTAATTTAACTGAGCAAAAAATTGTATATCATCCCCTACGAAATGGTATGGAACAAATAATATTAGTTTTATAAAATTCTGTTTGTATATCAGAATTTCTGATTATATAACGCATTACTATACAGGTATATATTGTGTAATAAGTTGTTTACCAACCTGCAGCCGATTCATTTTGCTGGTCGACTTAGGAAGAGTCCAAACTGAACTGATGAAGATGATCCATGTTCTGGCTTATATACTCTGCCGATTCTTTGTTACAGTTTATCCGTTATGTCTTGCGTGGATGTGTTTGTGCGTTTGTGTATTTGCAGTCTTATGATGCGCGTTAGGTGCATCGGGATGAACAGGATTGGCTCTGGGTGTGGGAGGGCATCGTGGCTAATAGCGAGAATGCAAGAGATGCATAAGCCCAAGACGCAAATCTTCCCTTCACTCGAGAAGATGCACTCGCGGAAGGAGATTATGACTGCCAACAGCCAGACAACTCTTAATCAGGTTTCACGTACACTGGGATTCTTAAAAAACGAAGATTATTTTGAAAATATTTTCTGGAAATTTTCGTTTGCTCTATGCGCTTAGAGGCGACAAGTGATTAATTGTGATGGTACAATTTTGCATGAGAAAAATACAATTTTTTAAAAAAGCAAAATTAACTTTTGAAAAATCCATAATTGAATTTTGATTATACGCACAAGATATTTGAGAAATTCTTCAGAGAGCTTCATTAGTCCTAGACTAGGGGTTGTGTAATAAACTGTATTCCTTAGAGATCAATTCACCCTGAGCTTTGACTTTGATGTGGTATAGGATCTTACAACCCTCATATCCACATACGTGCTATCGCGTATGTGAGAATGCCTGTGCATTAAACCTGGCCCAATTGCAAATTGTTCACAATGTACCTTGGCAAATCCTCTACTGGGAGATTCTCAAATCCTGCGACATAGCGGAACAAGCGTAAAGCTGAAGTAATGAAGTATTCTCTAATGAATTCCAAATTAGTGTTATTAAAATGCTGTAACGGATTTTTTTAAAATTCTCTATCACTGTTAATTTAACAGTCAAATTCTATATTACATAGATAACTATATTTTAAAAATGCATAAAAAATCTTTCTATATATGTATGTTTTTCGAAAAGTTTGTCCGATAATATTTTACGTTCTGAAATACTTCGAATCTCATAGTGAAACTGGATACGTTTCTTAGGGACTTGCTATCTCGTGCTTTTCAAGAGAAGTCACTAGACAATAAATCGAATTGCGCGTCAACTGAACATACTATTTTAATATAAAATGTATTAGGCACATTTCAATAAACGAAATTCAGCGATGAATAATTCCTACTGATTTACAAATCGATTAATTTCAGTTCTCCGATTTTCAATGCGTACATCGCTAGTTAAAACCTTGAGTACATGCATGTCATAAAACAGCAATCATAAGCATAAAATATCATTTTACAAAATACCATACGAATAATATGGTTCTGGTCATATTTTGTACTATTACCCAAAACGATTTTGTTCCACTTGGACTACGTGCGTTACGATATCTACAATGAAATTTCCATAAGCAAATTATCGCACTTCCGGTAATTCAAGCATATTTATTATTCATGCTTATCATATTTAATGGATATGGAACAATCATGCGTCGGCACGTACCAAGCATTGCCATTTACAACATACAAATTTCCATGGGTTTTCCGCTAATACGTTTGTTTACGTTTCTGCTACCTGCTAGTAGGTGGCGCCAGTAGCGTTCTTCCATAAGGATGTTATGTCTAGTGAATTTCTGGAAGACGCTGTAGGGCAGAAAATAATATTGCTAGAAATTCTTGTGGTCATCTGTGAAATCTCTTCGCTTCTTAATGTCGTACGGAAAGATAATTGGACTTGTCTTTTATAATATGAGTTACGGTAGGTTAGATTTAAGTGCCATTTTCTCAAGGAACACGCGTTTCCGTGATAGCAGCATAAATTCTTGTGTATACCATTGCTATCCGTGGACCTCTCGTCATTTCTGGCGTACCATCTCTAAATGGGTTTGGAGTTAGTTTATCATGCTGGGCAAATGGGATTAGTCTTGTTACTTCACGCATCGAGACAATTACTTCGCATTGAAAGCACGAGGTAACGACTAATTACTCTAGACGCCTATGAGTAACGTGCAGACATTCGAGTACGCGTGTTGCTTGATTGCATCCAGGGATGTAACCTAAAATTTAATTTTGATTAATAAAATAATCGTCATTTTTATGACCGCTCGTTACCTACCACAAATATATTTTACTTTTATTTCTAATAATTTTATTCATAAAACTTTCCTAGGTCTTGTTTTCTTTTCTGTACTGAGCTTTTGTAACAACTGAACTTGCTTGTACTACAAAATTCAAGTGGATCGACGAACTTCCGATTTTCACCTTTTGCTAAGATCGAACCTGAATTTTTACGTTATTCCACTTTGAGTAATTGAAATAACATGAGTTTTGCCTATTAAAATCGTAATACGGTGTCGAATGATAATTGCCTAACCTTTATTGAGAAGCACGAGCTATTTTATAGCCGATTAATAAATTTTGACAATTTTTGTGGCAGTAGAAACCCTGTTGTCGTGTTATCGAATCTAAAATCCTGACCAATGCATGCGTCCCTGCAAACATGGACCCCATGAACCGAGTCTAATGTGGATCTCGGCTAGAATCGAGCGTAAACGACTTTACGTAATCGTAACTGTAAGACACGTTTTTCAATAGTGTACTAACTAAACTGGTATCTCCAGTTTGTAAATACCACCAAAAATACCCTGTAAAGAATTCCGTGCAGAATTACATTTCGAAAAATTATATTGGGCTTTAATAAAAAAAGACGAATTTAAAAAAAAATTGTATAAATCCTCTCTTTTACGTATCTCTCATATCCCATACGTTACGTATAGTCGAATAGAGCATTGCACTTAGTACCAAAAATCAAAACTCAAAGTTATCCAATCACTTGATTAATCTAATATATTAATCACAGGTAAAGAAGGATGTTGATATAATGTTTAATGAAATTTTCCCCAAATTTCATCCCTTGGACCGACGTAGCAGATCATTTTGGTAAAACCATTGGAGTTTACAACGTGTTACCGGTGTACTAATTACAATTAGTATGGTCTCGAGTTCATTACCGAGTCTGCGTAACTAATTGGCTAGGGACTGGAGAGATTGTAAATTATTCACAAAGTGGATCGGCAGACCCGCGAAAGCACCAGTACGGTTTCACTATCGAACTCTGAATATCAAACTATGATAGATATCTACCCCGAGGCAGTTTTCGTAAGCATAGCGATTATTATAGGCTGCCAAGACCAAGGAAATCGTATAGGATCGATCTGTCGAATGGGGTTACAAAGTCTAGAGAATTTTCGTGTCTAGGAAACTGAGTAAAATTAATGTCGAACTTAACGATCATATTCTACGACAGTTTACTATATCCACTTAAATATTAACGTTTGGAAATCGCCCAATCGTTCCTCTTTTCGGAACATCGATGTACGTTTGAGATGAAGTCAAATTAAATCGCAGCAGTAACCTGTGCATTATCGAAGAGATACCTCAATCGAGTGACACTTGACGAAAAATTAGGTAACAATCATTTAAATCAAATTAATCACACGTATCTTTTATGACGTAAGCATACTCTTTTTTTTATATGGTCCACGGTGTTTGCTATTGGCCACTTGGTTTCTTGGAGCACGTGAGACGAATAACACACGTGTCGGTACGTGCCCACGTGAGTGTACCGGGAGTTCAGTTTCCTGTCTAATGGACTGGAAAAGTGGGGTTTTGCCCTTCGCGAAGAAAAAAAAGATGCATTGGTAAGGAAAAAAAAAAGGGTCTAGTCAATGGAATTAAGTCTATCAGGCAATTGGTCGTTTCCTCTCTCTCTCTTGGACGGTCTTTCGCTCCATTTTTTTCTTTCTTTTTTCCCCTCCTTTCTCATTTTTGTAAAGCTGGAAAAGCTTCGGCTTCGTATCCTCGTAGAAAAGTAGAAAGCACCAGGGGTGCTCCAATGAAATATGGAAGCGTTAAAGTTGCAATGAATCATCGCGCAAAAGCGCAAAACTCTTTTTAGTCTCTTTCTCTTTTCCGCCCGACGTACTGACAATCTTCTTGTCCCTCTCTTACTCACTCGCTCGACCATTCTCTCTTATGTCCCATCTCTTCCCATACACTCCTGTGTTCTCTCTTTCTAGCCATTTTCAACTCTCTTGGCTCTCCTACTCGTATACCTAGTAACACTTCTCCCAGACCCCTGCATATGACAGTGGCGAAGTAGTTGTTTCCCGTAAGTGCCATCCAGACTCACCATTTTACGTACGTATATTAAAAGCATTAAGTGTCATAATTTTTCTTTTTCTTTCTTTTGGTTCCATACCTGAGTTGCCTTAATATCCCCCCAATTTTTTTAACCATTCCGAAAACTTTTTTTTTCACTTTTCGAAATTTCTCTTTTCAACCCCTCCCCCTAGCAGTAACATAGCTCGGTATATGCACTTTTTATTTTTAATATTCTTACTCCGAATAACCAACCTGGTTCATCTTTTTTTTTTATCTTTTTCGTTCGAATCCAAAAGTTGCTCATATATAACGTAGACACGATTTTTTAAGGATACAGTGAAATGTCAAAAGTCATAATGAATTTTTCGTACAGGTGACATACGATTCTCATAGCTCAAACATTATTTCATTGTACGATTCGCAGTCACGGACGAGCGAGGAACCTTAAGAAATTTGCAGGACAATGGCGGCTCGTTAGAGTTTCCATCGTAGTATCAAAGCCGTTCTCACGTCGTTACATCCACTTAGTCCGTATTACGTGGCAAATGCGATCCGGTAATTTTCCTAGTGCTGGAGTGTGTACACGGTATGCCGGGCACATAAATTTTGCGTGCATGTACATATGAGTTACATATACCTATGTAGATGGACATGTACCCAGTAAGCAGCATACATACATATAGCCAAAGTCATCCTTTCATTTCGCACTTTATATATTTACGTCATAGAGTCTGTGTTCGGACTTCATTTTTTTTCAAAATTGCGATCGCCCTCCCTCTGTCGTCAAAAGACGACAGAATATGTAAAACGACGTGCAAGAATAGCCAAGATTAGTATCGTTGTGAAAGGGACAATATCCTTACGGTTTTGAATGAATAAGAGTCCCCTGGATTCAAAAATGACAGTGTCGTTCGAAGCATGTATATGTATACATATAGACTTATATACTAGGATTTTTTGATAGTTTGGAAACGGGTTAATTAGGCTTTATATGGTTCTCAATAAAATTGTTTAAATGTGTCCCAGGCATAATAGCATAATACGTTAAGGTAAACCTCGAAGGAAATTACGTATTTCTACTGGGGTAATTTATTAAAGTTAAATTTCGCAAGGAATATTTCATGCTGCAGTGCAATTAATGCGTGTACGGCTAATGTGCTCTTGCCCAATCGTATTACACGCCCGCTTTGGCATCGACGAGGAAATGGACAAAAGTGGGAAACAAACACGCGGATAAAGCTTGCGTCAATTCAGTGTGACGATAATTTAACATTGCACTGTTGAAATTATCGGGGATGGTGGCCTAGGGAATTTTGAGATTGTAGGGAGGATGCTGTGACGGCATTGCGCAAAATTATTACTATGAATCGTGATTATTTACATGGTTTATAACTATATATATTTATGGTAGGCAATGCCAGAGCCAGTATACGCGATTCGTGAGTGCGTAAGTGAATGCAGGAGTTAATGTGACTGGCAGGTAGGCAGTTGATAGGACTGTACGTGTACGTGCTTGGAATATGGACAGTCGCAGGTAGAATATTTACTAGTGGTTTATTAGGTTATAGGGATATTTGTGGTCAGGGGGAAGAAATTGTACGGAGTGAAATTGTATATCTAGAGACTTTTTTGATGTGGGGGAAATTCAAGGGTAGTTATTCTGTTTTTTTTTTTTTCATTGAAATGACATTATCGACATACGTATATAAGAGAATCTGAAGAATTAATGAGGTAATGCAATTCAATAATGTTTTTTGGTGAAACTAGGGATTTTTTTGAATATTATTATACCATTTTGCAGCATGCGTTTACATAATAGTTAAACATCTTATTGGGTAATATATTTAATTGTATGTAACCCTAGTCGACACTTTTCTCCGTAAGTCCCAGGTTTTGTATAGGTTCCTATTGGGCCAGTACAGGCCCAACTAGGACCACGACTAGCCCTTTATTTGTCTAATGCAATATTTAAGGGAATTTATTTTTATAATGGAATATTGAAATATATTCATTTTGCACATGGATATCTCTTTGTTGATAATTTATGTTGATTTTTATTTGGATTATCCAGTGAATTTATTAATGGATTACATAGGCGCTTAATTGATCTAGGGAATTTAGGATTTTACATGTATTTTGAGAAGGATAAATATATTTATATGTTCTTAATATTATGCTGTAGCATATATATTTTACTCGTTTTAACAATTGCGATTGACTGTACTTACTCAAGAAACTGCACTGAATTATAATGGAAAACTCTAGTTCTTAAACATTAACTAGTACCAATAATTAATGTACATAAAGAAGCAACCGATGATCTATAAAACAAAAAAAAACAGATATAATATCTCAGAAGGAAGTTATTAAATTAATAATAACCTATAGTAGCATCGATAATTCACTCTTATTACTCCGCTAGTGAGTTACTTAACCCAGACTTAAATATCCCTATGACGAAATATCTATATAGTGCTGGCATAAAATCCCCTAGGCGTAAAATGAAGCAAAAGTGACCCGCGATCCATTTTTCGTAGTAACTTCATCACAATCTGAATAAACTTAAGCACGTGTAATATTAGTAGAGTGAAAGAAAAAATTAGCAGAAGGAAACGAAAGCGACATAATAAACGATAAATAGAGGCATTCAGTATAACGAGTAGTGGCTTGTAATCCAAGTAAAGGTCAATTATGATAATCATCCAATAATGCCAACTGCCAAGTAATTGAGTCAAATTCGATCAATGTGTACTTGTAAAATCATCTCGCAAATGGTGTCTGACTATAACTTAACTCAATCCATGTAAACCGATGTAAATATAGATATAGATATCGGGCACCATAACACGTCGTACAAAATTGAACGCGAATCACAGCTTTGCATCGATCTCTGCCGTGTTTTGCAATGCGGTCATTGCAACAATGATGCACCAGGATACCACGAACCACTTTAGCAATGGAAGTCATAGCACCGTGCAATTTCATGATGATGAACGGTCCCTGGTAACTAATCGAGTATCCAGGGAATTTTTATTGTAGCCAGTAGTGACAATGTCTTATAATTTGTTCGGTATATACAAGTGACGTCATAATCCGTACCAGATGACTTTTGAGATCCGTACGTCTCCAGTACATTTACTAATAATTATTAAGATAATTTTTTTTACAAAACTTATACTTTTCTTTTACTTCACGAAGCTAAAAATTTCTTTTCCGTCCTCCTCTTCATCGACATTAATTAATTATTTTTAATAATTACTTCATTTTTAGATTTTTCAAGTTTCAAATGACCCCCGTATCTCCTATGGTAAAATCCTATAGTGTTAGGTTAGTGGGAATTCCTCTGCGAGCCGGTGGCGGACCTCGCTGATTGCTGACATTAATAAATTTTCTTGCAAAAAGCGACGTGTCGGTATGCAGCTCCGTGCTGTTTAATTATACGACTGGATGGCCAGAAGCGGATAATTGAATTTGAAATGGCTTGCCCTCTGGATATTTGATAGTTTCTTGTTTTTCTCAACCCCTAGTATTCTCTCTCTCTCTCTCTCTCTCTCTCTCTCTCTCTCTCTCTCTCTCTCTCTCTCTCTCTCTCTTTCTTTCTCTCTTATATCACCATCATCTCTTCAAGACTTTTCATTATTACTTTCCTTAATTCTACCTACAATCAAATCTATTTTTCCTTCACTTTTTTTTCACCTATAATTGCTTCTACGGTAAAACCGTATTATTCCGAGAGATTTAACTCGGTGTCTTGTATCTTCATGCTTCTTGTTATTGCTCAACAACCTGGCCAACAAATAATAGACGAATTTACGTTAAACACTTGTGCACGATCGTTTACGATAGTCTATCGTGAGGCGAGTAAGAGGAATAAAATAATGATTGCACTCTAAATGAGTGCATATCTTGCACTTGTAGTGTATACCTTTCTCGGATGGATCATCCTGTACCTATGTGCATTGAAACAAATTGCACCATGCACTACGTTTCTCTGTATATGCCACTACCTACGGGATGCGTGCTGTTCGCATTACGTGAACCTATTTCATACTTTTTTTTTCTATCTACACTTCTTTCTTACTCTTTCTCTCTCTCTCTCTCTCTCTCTTCCTCTTTCGTTCTTGGTCATAAGCTCTCTCGTTTCCCTCTACCGTAGAACCGTGATCTCAGGCCGTCTCATGTAATGGAGAAAGTACACTTCATTCCGGCTACGATAACGTTCTAGTAATCTTGTATAAAAGACCTCGTGTGTTCATTGCAATTCGTGGGAAATTCTGTTGGAACAGATAATTTTTTTTATTTTTCGAATATGATAATTTTGACAAAATTAAATATTTTGGAAAGCACTTCATGAATTTCTTTAATTCATGCAATATTTACAGAACGTCAATTTGGGTTTGATAATGGTAAGTGGGATTTTTAGTTTTTATTTTATTTAAAAAAAATAGATACAAAATGGTATTTCCTATCGTTATAATTATTTATAATTAATTAATACTTGCCGATAAAAGTCCGCAGACTATTCATCAATGCTCGGCTAGTGAAATTACATAAAGAGTATTCGATTCTCTTTCTGGCTTGTATTTTGTTTTTCATAAAAAATAGAGAGAATCACGGCATATCAACATTCTTCACCATCACGTATAGTTGGATTTTTCAAGAGAATTCAAAGAAATTTTTGTTTCACTATTTTTGTTATCCACCAAATGAAAAATGCAACTGCAGTTGACCCTTCTTGAAGTTTTAATTAAATCTTTCCTTCAATCCTTCCTTTCCTCTTTCCTTCAACGTGTAGTTGAGATTAATAGAGGAATAATTGTAAAAAAAAAATGTTATTTCTTAATATAAATTCCAAAGTGAAGTTGACTGTTCGCATTTGACGTGCAGTTTGAATTTTGTATAAAGTTACTAAAAAGTCATTAAATATCTTCACAACAGAAAGAGAAGAGTTTATTCACTCAGTTTTGATATCTAGGGATATTTCGTGTTTAATAAAATCCAATAATATTAATGTATTTTCCTGTTTCCTTGTAGAAATTTCCAAGCGAGTCGATTTACGAGTCGTCGAAATTTCCATGTTTCCCACTTTCTTCATTTTCGTTATTTATTCCTATTTCTCTTGTTTCTCTTCTCTCTTTTTCTTGCCCGAAAGAGACAATTTATTTCCTATGGAAATTCGGCGTTCCGTAACTGCTTGAGGGCGTTTTCGCGCCAAACGATCCGAAACCATTATTGTAACCCTGATTGTTATTTCCTAGGGAATTTGTGGCGTACTGTTGATACTGATTATTATTCCCATTGTAATTATAACCGCCATTGTTAGATTGATAATTGTTGTAATTTGCGTTGTAATTTGCAGAATTGCCTGTAAAAATAATCATGCATTGCAAAAATAATATTTTTCCTACAGACGGATTATAAGACTCGATATATGCGTTATATAAATTATATACGCTATAATAACTTTTTCTTTATTTCTGTTGATGAAGTTATTACGGGAAATTCGAAATAAAATATAGTCTATGATTTTCAGCCATATCGATTACATACAAGTGACAAAAACCTAGAACAAAACTAAAATATAATTTAAAAAAAATATATTTTTACCTCCAGTGTATCCAGAATCGATACTGTTCCCTTGAATATCATATCCGTTCGAGCCGCCATTATTGTATCCATTGTTGTATCCATTATTGTATCCATTATTAGTATTATATTGCTCCGGATAGGTGGCGACACCCTCGTACCTTACGTCAGCATGAAAGCCCGTTCTCCAATCAGCAGTGTAAGTAACTATTTGCGTTCTGCCATCTGGCAATTGTACCCGATATTCTCCTCGCACAGTCTCGCCATCGCTAGTTTCCTGTCTCCCAAAATCATTTCCGGTTGCCGAATCTTTGACGGCGTACCCAAATTCGTAGGATTTCGGCTAAGAAACAACAACATATTATTAGGCATGAGATAAAAATGTGAAAAGTTATTATACCACAGTTTAAAATAATTATAAATTATTATTGCAAATTTACAATGACAATCATTTCAATATAAATCCATTGAATGGCGAAAGATTAAAAAAAAATGAAAATGCACAGTTCATCATCTCCAGTAATCGTTATCGTATTTCATGACGTTGACCTCTGTGACTCCAGACCTCATCCAACGTCCATTGTTCACCTCGTTAACGAGCGCCATATAGAGCGATAACAAAGTTGTCCAATCGTACTGAGATAATCTCTGTGACTGGGCATAAAGTCAATGAGCAGAAATCTCGATGAACTTGTGGTTATAGTTGATCTAGTGATATTTGCGCTCAATTAGAAACGTGAAGTTACGCAATACGGACTATAAAATTAGCCTAGTGTTATTTATGATTTTATAGAAAGTTCGTGCGGGCAAGTAGCATTTGGCTGTGAGAAAATATCCCTAGAATGGTTAGGAGTGTTACGGGAAGAGGGTTGAAAGGGAACAAAGAGGATAAAGTTAAAAGTAACCGGAAATAGAGTAGACGGGGTAAAATTTTATGGAGGGGTGATTTTAATCTAATTCGTGCACCAGGCTTGCATACAAGTGCACATTCTTGCATAATGCGGACATTTAGATCCACTGGGTACGATTTAGATCCACAGGGTACTCCGGTAACCAAGCGGCTATAAGTGTTTATCACGTCGGCCATATTCCTCATGTGTAAGAACGATCACCCAGAAAATATTCTCACGATCGATTTTTGCACCCGTAAGCGAGATTTGGCCAAATAGAACAAAGAAATATAGGCTTTCGGTTTGCGGTATAAAAAAGCAAAAGATTCAATAATCGAATATTCCAATTTTTATGGAAGTACGAACACGTGAAGATCATAACAAGAATACAGATGCTGACGAACATTATTAATGATCAATTTATTAATATAATAATATATTTCTAGGTCCCTACGAAGGACTATGGTAGTCCATAATATACACCGAAATTTAATTTTTCTAAATGCCCCACGAGCATCAGGGATTTGGCTATTTTTCACTGACCTGGCTGTCTATGTAGTCTTGGTTGGCGTCATATCCGGTACCAACTGGGGCACCGTAGCTGTTTGTAACACCAGCACTACCACTACTACCACTACTACCACCACCGTGGTGACCGTTTCCAAAGTTTCCGGAAACACCCGGAACTCCATACTGGTTGCTCAAGGCCGGTTCGCAAGCACCAGGAGCCACAGTGAGCAGCATCATCATTGCCATGGCAATAGCGACCTGTCCAAAACAGTCGAATCCCATAGGTAAAGTTAGAGACCTTTCACATTCGACCAGTAAAGTTACCCTGTTGACTCGACTGATACTCGAATTAATTGACTAGGGGGTTCATTGGTGCTAATCGAGAGAAATAGTATAAATCCCAGACATTTTACAGCAATCTCCCTTTGAATCAGTAAAATTCTAAGTCTCATGAATTCGATTGACTGTTTTATAAAAAAAAAATGTTTAAAGTTTACCACAAATTTCTCAAAAATGTACGTAGTTTTGAACAACAATATTTCACTTGCACTAAAAAAAACCAGGTACACCACGTGGTTAAAAATATCCTTTACCTTTTTGATCACGATATCCATTTTTGAATTGGCAGAACAGAACAAAGAAACGAAATAAACTCTTCCTTTTGTTTCCTTTAAATGAGACTCGACGGTTTTATTTTTCTAAGACACTTTAAGTTCTGAAGAATCACAATGCCTACCACTGTCTTTTATACTATGTCAACGATACTTGGAGGGGTGGCAAAATGGTTCCCTAGATCTTTTTCACTCACATCAGTAGTAGAGCATGGCTGGCCATACGTAAGAATAACGTAAGTACAGAACGTAGTAGGGATACAGGCAAATAGTATAAGTCGTTGGTCCAAGGGGGGGTGAAGTACGCGAGGTAATTTCCTGTGCGTTCCTCACGCACTCCAGTTCACATAAGAGACGACGCATCTCGTTCTTGTAAAGGCGCGCGCTTGATTCCCTATTGTTCTCGATTTTGGTGGAAGAGACTCGTGTGAGAGGATACCCAACCGTAGGACTGTGTGTTGGCGTCCGTGGTGAAAGTAATGTTGCCACACCAACCCCGTGGGACTTTGCTTGGGGTCTCCTCCCAGTAACCAAGGAATCTCATATTATTTTTACATTTATCGTTATTACCTCATTTTTTTTCCATCCATCTACAGTCGAATTGGGTAAATGGGACATTGGTTCATCTAGTGATTTTTTGGCAAATAGATTCTAGTTACTTTTTTCAACTCACCCGACCCTGCGCGATAGTAGGGTGGAATTTCAAGGGTGCAGAAATAATATTTATGAATCTCGCAGTATACTTTAAGCCGTGTAAATAATTGATGCAGCTTCGTGCAATGATAGGTGCTAGTGATGTATCTTACTTGGTGCAATTATGAAACAACGAGATAATCTTTGAAACGGATAAAGTCCCTATACGCCTCTGCAAAATAATTTGTGCTCAATTGAACGCGCCGATGCGTTACTTTCGATCTTCTTTACATTTTCGCGCTAGCTGCTTTGTAATCTGTTGCGCGACTCGTTGCGCCACGCGTCTAAGAATTCTCTCGCGCGTTCGGTATAATTAGGAGTAATTAGCAGCAAATAGACTCGAATATCACCCGAGATCGGAGATCTCGTTGGGCTCTGGCGTAGAAAGCGTGAGTCGGCTCGTTAATCGCGCCACTCGTTTTCAAGTAGAGAACATTCAGCTTCCGGGTGTGTCCAAGTGACCGGAAGTGGGCCAATTATGGTGGACTGCCATAGTAATTAGAATACCAAAGTTCCCTAATAAACTTTCGCTTTGCACTATTTTTCATTCAGAGTGCTATTTATGTATGCATTTGAATAATCCTAATTTTTTGTGAATGAGTAAAGCCTGCTGCTCATTTTGCACTTCTTGCGGAATTTCTCATTAGGAATTATCATTTTGTGTTTTTATTGTTCATAAGGAACTGGAAGTCGGTGAATCTGAGTTATTCAATTGTTAATTAACACTAGTCTTAGGATAGTATGTTATTCCCATGTACTTGCTCTAATTGCGAAATACCAGTCTAGTGATATTTTATGGCCGGTGTTTGTGTGATATGCGCGAACGTGCTGAAGTAATTAAAAAGTTAAGGGAACTTTGTGAGTAAGAAAGTGAATGAAAGCGCCAACGAATATCTAGCGTAGACTTACAATACGTTGAGGAGATATGGTAACAAATTGAAATTATTACATATTTTAATTAAAGAGTTATTTATTACAACAAAAATAATAACTTTGCTCAGTAACACTTAAAATAACGAAAAACTACACTCAGTGACATTTTGTCAGAGGTATAAGTTTTTCGGCAGGTACCAGTGGTAATAAAATAATACAACACTAAAAAGGAAAAAATGTAATAAAACTTGCAGGTACCAAGAACAACTAAGAAAATACTGGAATCGAAATAAATCCCTAGAAGAAATACTGTCCAATGTGAATCTTATTTGGAAAATCGTCTAAAGAAAAATCACTATAAATAAGACTTAGACCTCAAGTCCATTGGCACGCGTTTAAGGTGAATTCGAAAAGCCAAGGGACCTACTGCTTGCTCAGTCCAATATATATATATATATATATAAACACACACACGAGGGATGGTATATTTATGGGATGGGATGTGTCTGATTTCCATGGGAATCAACTACTGGCAACCTACTCGGAAACCTACTGCCTTCAACCTTTCAAGGATGCAGGACCTACTCTGCGGTTGCTAGTGGTTTCTCAAAGTAAGTGATATCATGGTCTACTTCCGTGGAGCGACCTACATCCTTCTATCCTTCTTGGAATCCCTTATCCACCCTTTCAAGTTTCTACCCTTACATCACTGGAGTTTCATTTACTTGCCCTACGATCTGGAGCTCCTTCAACCTTCAACTACAGGTACATTCAATGGTTGTACATTTGTCAGCCAGCGTTCCTTTATGATTATAAGCATAGTACGAAAACGGTCCGGACATGGATCAACGGTTAGAAAGCAAAATTCTCTAAATTTTTATCAAAACGACGACCGCTGTATCGAATACCAAAATTTCACATTTCTATAATTCACTATTAAACTTGTCATCAAAAGTCCATATTATAGAGGTCTGGGGTACTATAGGTCATTTATTTTGGTACCGTTAGCTCCAATAAGCAGATTTCAACCTAAAGTGATAAGAGGGATTTATTACCCAAATCAAAACCACTACTAGTTACCTAATATCTGATCAGACCTCCAATGCGCTTAAATATATCTAAGCTCCTATCCAGGAGTACACATCCTCATATCAAAAGTAGTCGAGATCCGATTCTAGGTAAATTTCGTACTACACTTGTATAAAGGCTCTAGAGATTACAGTAGGTCGTTAAAGGTTGCCCAGTGAGCTTGCTCTTTTATCATATCCAAAAGTCTATAACTCAAACGTAAAGCGAGTCTTTTGAGGTTTTGCAAAGAAACTACTACAGTCGCTACGTCGTAACAACTTGATTCACTTGATCGTCATACGTATACAGATGACTACCTGAATATCTAGGTATTTTGTTCCTTTAGCATTTTGCGAGGTTGCTACCTTGAGCCGACTAGCGTGTAAATCAGTGAATGCTTCCCAATACATTAAAAAAAAAAGTCTATACAAAAAACATAATTAAATAATCATCTGTCATTAGAACGTTTTCACCCAGATAACTAAAAATCTTCAACGTGAATTTATGATTTGAATAATTTTAAGTATTTCACTTTTGGATACTAAATTTCAAAAATATTTTTTTTGCCAATGCGTGTCCACTCCTACCCGTGTATGTGGCGATTGATTTTTGATATTGGACAGATATGGACGTTCGATTTATAATGACGTAGAGTTATTTTTGATAACGTTTCAATCTCGTCGGTTCAGTCGATAAGACACTTTGGCGTGATAACCCTTGTCGTCCACGTGGTAATTGACACTTTGAATCCTTCCGTCTGGCAGTAGCACGTGGTATCTTCCGGTCGTGATGTCCCCATCTCGTTTCTCATGGTGGCTAAAGTCGTTTCCGGTATCGGGATCGGTCACGTGATAGCCAAAAGAATATTTACTGGCATACTGCGCCTGAAAATGCGAAATACGTGAGCCGCATTCTAGGACGCCTGAGAAATGGCGTGGGCTGATACTTGACTCTACTATATATCTCGTGTCTCCCGAGTAAGACTGTCGGTAGAGTGTCTATCTATCGTGTCGGTAAAATCGGCTGTCATCCATCAGCAAATCTGTTTTACCCGTCATTCCGTACAGTCTATTTTATCAAACTTGTCACTTAATCTGTTTCATTTATCATGTCGTGTAATCTGTTTTACTCTGTCATCCCGGTAAATCGGATGCTATCAAACACAATATATCCCACCCTTGTCCACCCCTTTCTAATGTGGGATTAAAAATACGTGCGTCACCTGATTTCAGTTAATACTCTAATTCAGGACGCGAAACATTACTCACGTAATCTTTTTCGGATGAATGATCCTCTCTCCCTTGATTTTTGGATTTTTCGAAGTCCACTTTGCTATCGGGTAGGTCACCTTCTTCGATCCACACAGGTGGCGCGGTCTGACCATTTGTGAAATTGACCACTCCCTTCTGTATTTCAGTGTGCTCGATGGGCTTGTAACCTAAATGGTCGTTGTTGCTCTGCGAATAATCTAAAGTACTTTCCTGATAGATCGTATTTGGAGATTCTGGACTTTCTGGTGGCAGTGGCGTCACAAATGTTTGCTCGTAGGGCACCGGGACTTCGCTCACAGGAATTATTTCTCTGGGATGTTCTGAAATTTTATCGCGTAGAAAATAATCAGGACATTTTTTTATTCAGTTATAATCGCCTCGACGGATATTTATATTCCCTTTTCAAGTATTTCTGAGAATATGTCACTGCCTTTTCAAAAATTGATACGTTGTATAATTGAACAACTTTTTATATTGACATGATTGATTGATGATTTTGGCATAATTTAACAGTTTTGAAAAAAATAAAATTTTTGCATTTTTCATTATTTTCATTTTTGACAACACCAATGGGTACTACGATTTTTTTTTCAATTAATTCCTATTATTATAACTTACTGAGCCGCATAGCTATATTTCAAATTAATGCGTTTGAATCTGATAGTATCGGTTTAGTACCTACATAAAAGTGTTTTATTTTCAACGCATTTTAAATAATCGTACGAAAGTAAACAAGATTAATCATCAGATAATTTCCATATAAAAAAACTGGTTCCAAGTTGCGGCACCGGTTTTAACGATTCGAAACGTGTCAGTAATTCCAACTAAGGAACTCAGTTGTACCTGTGATCCCGGCTGAGGTCCGTTATTAGTTATAAGTAGGTCAGCTACTGTTACCTGACCTTCTCAGGTGTGTCTCTTTATTTACAGACCTTGGACCAAGTTACACAAACCAGTCTTGGGTCAATGTCACTTTAAAACGTGCGGTTGGAACGAAGCGATGAAGTTATTAGATACGTGGTTGAGCCAGGTCATGATCAAACCAACAGATACAGATGAACGCATAATTTAAAAATGATTAGTTCCTTGCGGATCATAATTTTGTATGATTATGATTAGTTACAAAAAAATATATGATTATTAAAAATACAATTACCATTCGCAAAAATTTGCTGACCTGCACCAAGAAGTATATTCAATCCTTGCAATTGTTGCTCTGGAGTCTGACCAATCAGATTCACCAATTCCTGAACTGTTCTCATTTCACTATTTGAATCTACATAATTGGCAGGATGATCATTGGTACTTTGAACAATAATTCGTCGTTCGGGAAAAGATAGTTCTTTTATTAGACTGTCGTCTAAGATTTTGGCATTTTCGAAGACTCCCCGCAGTGCATTTATCTGTCCTGGATTCACCCTGAATAGTCGTGCAGACTTGTCTTGTTCCACTTCCTGTATTTCAGGACTCGGTCGAAACTCATTGTTATTCTGTGATATACTTAAAAATTTCGCAGGACGTTTTAGATCGTTTTCAATATTTTGGGAGCTGCTTATAGTCCGTTTAAATCCGTCGGAATTTCTTAATTGTCTTTCGTGTAAATTGTCGATCAAAGGTATTTTGAAGGGTTGCTGATTAGCGTAACGTGGGGCACCGTATCTGGTGTTATAATTGCGAATTTGATTTTGCAAATTTTTATCAGTCTCGTGCAATCTCCTGTTTCTTGTAGGTTTCAAAAAATCCTTCATGTCGTACAAGTCCAAAAAATAACTTCGAGCTGGTCTCATGTTAGTTGACTGCTGATGAGGTGCGTTTCTAGGATCAAAATTCCCTAGATGACCGATATGCCTTTCTCTGTTTTCTGGCAAATTTTTTTTACTATAATTCTCATCCAGATTTTCTCGCAGTAATTCTTCCTTCGAGCTGGTCCTCGAATAAAGCGGATTAGTGCTTTTTGAAATTGTCCCATTTTTTGTTCTCTCTTTTTCTGCGTTCAATTTTTTAACTTCGGATTCGACAATTCTGTCCGCATGACCCAACAGGAGTGTACCCAATTTTCCATTCGCCCTGGGCAACCCGTTTCCTTTTTCTGTCGGATTTGCGTAATCGAGTAGCGTGTTCCGGTGTTCGTTAGCCACTTGCTGATTAGAAGGCTGCCTAACAATGGCGGGGCTTCGTAAGCTCGACGTGGTTTGCGAGCTTTGGCCGTAACCGTAGTGGCACGCCATCAGAAAACACATCGTTACCTGCAATAACAACCATTATCGTTAATTGATTGGTGGGCCTCGCCTAGACAGTAGTCACAGGGTGAACGAGGGTTGCGGGTGACTGCGTGCGAATAATCAAAAATTGGGGTAACAAAAATTTTTTTTTGGGATTTAACTACGAGAACTTTTTTTATATCGGACTGTACTCCTATTCCCGTTGATTATCCCCGTTGCCGGAAAATCTAACGAAACGAACGATTATTGACGTTATTGATTAGATTTTTATATAAATAACAAAAAATATTTTTTATTAATATCTCTTTTATACATATTTGCTTTCAATACTTTCTCTTTCCTTGGTCTATAGATTACACAGAGGGTCGATATTCCAAAACAAACTTGTAAAATTTGTAATATTCTTTTTTCTACAAAATCTTCTTCCTCTTCTTTTGATATATAAAGAGATAAAAGTAATACGAGCTACCGCAAATACAAAAAAATCAATCGCTCGAAGTTATATAAGGTTGTGTACGCTAGGTCAGGTTTCGAAGCTACCGAAGAGCTACGAAGCTGGACAGGGTGATAATTAGCTCAATCAGAAAATCTCACGCATTTCTACACTCGTCATTAACTTCGTGAAGCCGTCGACGAGCTACCGAAGATTTGGATTAATCGCGTAGAATCGTTTGGAGAAAAAAAAGAACATAAAAAAACAATCATTAGTGCAAAATTTAAAAAAATTTCACCACACGGCATTTCACAATCTAATCCATTTTTTAAGGTTTTTTCCCTTATCTAATTTGATTTACCCCATGGCTGTAAGAATTCACGAATATCAAAGATTTTGTTTACTGATTCCAACAATTTAAATATATTATTATTAACTAAACGAACTGTTTTTCCATAAACCTTTCATTTTATTTGATTCTTTCCTTAGGTGTTCGCAATTTCCCCACTTTCTCCCATTCAAAATTTTCTACATCTATATACGAATTATGTACAAGTTCAAATAAAATATGTTTTTTTTTGACATATATTCTAGAGGAAAATTCTGAGCCTTCTCTCCGCATTTTACTAGGCGTATTTTGTTATTGTTACTCATGGTACAGGTGAGTTACGCAATGCCTAGATGCTGGCTGGCTGTTTGTACTAAATCATTGTTTAGCGGCTAATCGGAAAACAATAACACTTCATTACGACGGAATAGTGGAAATGGTCGTAGTTGATGGAGGAAGTAGGCGAGGGTGGCTGGGTACTCCTTTGCGATTTCCACTTCGTCTACCAACTGTTCTCTTACTCCCGTGTGTACATTTGCTTTGTCGGTTACGTGTTAACATAACGCGTTCTCGGACCAATTTGAATTGTCAGACTGTTTCGATTGTTTCGGGCCATCCTTTGACGCGTTTATTTGCCGCATAAAAGCCTTGCAAACAACTTTTTTTTTTGACGGCAGTCAAGAGGTACGATTTTCATGGAATCGTATATAGGGACTTTTTGAGTGGGCACTAGAGTTTTTATTTTTGATTTTTTATCGTGGGACGGAAAAGTATTTTTATTCGTCTCTCAAAACATGTTTGCCAATGGTAGGTCGATTGATGGGGATGATATTGGGTATAGAGTTTTTTTGATACATTTTTCTTTGTAATTTCGAGAAAGTTTTCTGGATACGCTTTGTTTTTATTTCACGTGATTTGAAAATCTTTTTCTGGTAGCCCGGATAAAAAATTTTTGCCTGGACCTCCAAGTTAGGGTGACTAGGGATACGCTGAGTAAACGGGACTGAGTAACTTTCGACACTTTTAACTTCTTCCATTCTCTAGTTCTACCTTTGATACCTTCTTTAAATTTCCATTGGCTCTCCTTCTCGTCATTTTACTTCTATATATCTTTTCCTCGCTTTTTATACTTACCTAACTTGGTATCGTGCGTTGGTCCGAGTCGCTCGTCCGCAAATAATTCAAATTCCAGAAAGAGCCAAGGAGGCTCAGAGAAATAGTCAAAATTCACAATGGGATAGGAAAGTTCTACATTTTGGTAATAGAAAATTTTTCACAAACTTTTTAAGAAAAAAAAAAGTTTACCAAGTTAGGTTGCGTTTTACCTTCAACCTTAAAACGAGCAAGAGAATCGACCTTCGCGAACCGAGATATCTCATGGTATATTACTATTTCAAGACTACAATAAACGAATTTATTCCTCATAAAAAAGTTTTTCCACACGAGAAATTCGATTTGGATATTGCCTAAGAAGTGGATTTTTATAGGATTATCCTAGGACCGTTACGGTTAGAACTTAATAAAAGTATGCCATAAATTTCACGTGAACCGAAAACGCAAAATGATCCCAGAAAAAGAATTAAGTGACGAGTTCTAATAAATTCCTGTATCATAAACAAATTTTTGAAATTCAAATACACAAAAAAATTTTCTACTCACCAAAAACAACTTCATCCTGCCTTCCGTGAAAATGCCTGCTGCCTTTAAAAACGTAACTATACGAAGAAAGTCACTGGACAAAAGTAGAGATCACACCGAGAAATTTTACAGAATGTCACCATATCAGCCGAACTCGATGAACTGTTCACAACGAATAACGCATCGACAAATAAATGATATTACTTTCATCCTGGAAAACTTTCGATTTGTCCATTCAAATTGAAACCACTAGCTGCTATTGGTCGTAGCTTAAAGATTTCACTGATCACGTGATCTACTGTCTTCTCCACGCCCATTTCCCCACTGAACACCATACCGACACCTTACGGAAATATACGGAATCTGAGTAGAAACTGTTCTGTACCAAGTGTAAGGTCATACACGATCAAGATTTCTCTTTCACCAAGAAGGAAGATGAATCTTTATTTTTCTCCACTTCTCCCTTTACTCACCATGCGTATCCTAACGTGTTTATTTATGCGCGACAAAAAGTGTCCCGACATGACTATAGGATATTTCCTGAAGAATAGGAAGTGGTTCGCCATTAATATTTATGCTCTTGCTGCTTATTCTATTTGCAATGGTAATACTGTGAAATGAAGGCGAGTGTGTGTTTGCAGTATTACTGGCATGCTTTGCTGTATATATATATATATACACACACATATATATACACTAGTAGATACTTCTGACTATAGTATATACCTACCTGGACTATCTGTTATACATAGGTGGTCGCAGTTGCGCGGGAAGCATTTCTATGTTTACCGCATCTGCTTCGTTTATTGCGATGAATATTTTGTTACTGCTTTCATGGCTGCCATCCCAATCTATTTTACCCAGAAGCCACTGCTGTTTGTTAATTTTAAATTCTATAGGGAACTCGGTGAGTGAAAAGCCACACAATTATTACGTAATTCTTTTCCATATAAATGTGGACTTTTTGTAATATTAAAAAAATATAATGGTTCAGTATATAATTCTTAAATCTTTCTTAGTTTTATTTCTTTCATTTAACGTACAAGGGTTTAGCTCTACTGTAATTGCGCCCTATTATGTTAATATTTACCCGGTATTTATGTCGTTCTTGTTGCATTATGAAATCATGACTTTAAAAAAAAAATAGGAAAATTCCTAGTTTAATCGGTCAATGTTTTCAGACATTACTTTGTTCGATTATGGAACAAACAGGACCGGCGAGTGTGCAAATGGCGAAGGGCAGTGAGCTCGTGTAGGGGAGGATTGTAGGTGGTGAGAATAATATTTGCATCCAATTAACCCCTGTGGTGTGGCGACACATATTTGTTCGGATTGTTTACCACACTCGATAGCTGGTCGCCATGTTTGTTAAATATTGTAAGAATCCAAAGTTATCGCAATAAGTTTTGTCTTAAAAAATTGTTTTCAACAAATTTCGTGAACAAGCAGTTATTATATAATTTATTACGATTATTTAGTATCAATTGAAATGAAAACATTTCTTTCTTTTTTTTTGTCACCTATACAAATACTAATAGATTTAAAGTTCATGTTTTCACTTTGATGCTTGTCCAGATTCATCACTTTCGTAAATTTCACAAAACTTTCCTGACACGTTTAAAAGTGGAAGAGTAATATTTAAATACGACACGTCAAGCGAAATTTGATCCAGGAGCAATTATATCAATTTTTTGTTAAACCAAAGTTCCAAAAAATTCGGAAATATAATACAAAGTAAGCCAAGCATAATGTATTTTAATTTACCTAAGAATTACGGATACGTATGCACAGGCATCCAAGGTGTGCTTTGGATGCAATGAAAGGGACATATAAGGTAGATGTTCGTCTATGGTTTCGGAAAGGTTGTCGGTAATAGTAGATTACGTAGAATAGTGGTAGTAAAGAATAGTAAGGGTTCGAGTAAGAGAGATGAAATTATCATAAATTTCAAGTATAAAGTTGCCAGCTCTGCTCTCTACCCCACGCCATCCGGATATAAATTTGATTGGACTTTGATTGCAGACTTCATCTCCTTCTTGGGTAGGATTTTATTCATTTCTCCCCCCCTCCCCTATCCCCCTCCATGGCAGTCACCGTTAACCAACCCTTATTCCGTGGAAATATCACAGCTAGAATCTTTAAAAATCATCCCTGTTCACCCTTGCTGTACCTCTTTGATAACCTTAAGTCTAATTCTTACTCATCTTTATCTACTTACGAGACTTTCATCTCCGCCACCCAGCCCCTACGTCACGACTTCGCATCCGCGAACTGGTACGAAGTTGAAGTAGGGAGAGAAAAAAAAAGATTTTTTCTGTCGATCGAAAGTACTCTTGGATTATTTTTGTTCATTGCTTTTAGTTTCGAAAGTCATAATTATGTTAAAAAAAATTATTTCTCGTTAAATATTACTTGGTTTTTTAAAAACTGGCTGTCTGATTTTTTTTCTTTTTTTTATCCGATAAATAATTACCGTGTTTCACGGGAGCATCGATTTTCCATTAATGTCGGTTATTCGAATCAAGTGTATCTATAGCTGCTGAATGGCACTAATTGCAAGGATATAAAATCCAGTAGAATGTTCTAATGAATGCCAATACATTAATCACTAATAATAATTATAGAGGTTCGTTTTATCGGATATGATAGCACCTCGGTTTACGATGATACGATAGTGAGCAATATTATAGGAAATTAAATTTCATAATTTTTCCTGGTCAAGTGTCTCCGGAAGAGGTTACACGAAATCTGTATAAAAAAAATGTTCAATTTGTTCATCCATTTCCGGTGACGGAACAGTGAACTCATTTATGTTTTTCTTTTGTAACTCACACTTTCTTCCGGTTTACGTAACACTTCAGACGATACGATTAATATAACTAATTGCAAAGCGCGAGGACATTTTTAATTAGCGAGCCAATCAGTTAGCAAGATTCCTAGCCGCACAGACGTCTCGTCCATCATGCCAGAAACAACGGGGATCCTTAATTAAATTCTGACGCTTTTCGAGCAGAGTCACCTTTTTGGATGAAGCCTTTAACATCCTGTTGTATTAGCACAAAGTCCATTTTCCTGGTAACCTGTTCAAAAAGTTGAGTAAGAACGTAAAAGATGGAGAAGAACCAGTAATGAAACAATAAAAAATCTTGTGACTGTTTAACGAGAGAAAAGGACTGTACTTATATTATTACCCAGTGAATAGGATTCAATTTTCTATCTGGACTTTTATTCCGAAATGCATAATGCGCAACGTGTCTTTAACAAACCTATTTTTATCAATCAGCATCTACAGTCGATCCATCCATACGATGGTAAATACGCAACTGATAACGGCTTGTAAGTCAATTAACGTGTCGCTGGAGAAAAGTGGGTCGAAGACGAAGAGAATTAAAAAGTCGGTCAAACCCGAATTCTGTTTGTGTGGTTGGTACATATGCCTCTCCGATTGGATTTATCAAAGGCAGACAGAAGCGGACGTATGTAAAAGTTAACCAGAAGAAAGTCAATGGCAATGAACCTTCATGAAAGATCTTTGAATTTCACATCCTCAAAGAAGAATCAGCATCGAGCCGCAGCGAGTGGTCCAAAATATGTGTACGTACAGAAAATAACTAAAAAGATTGAATTCTCATTGCTTTTTTTTGATAAATTTCAAAATTCTTTAAATGCTGATATAGGATATCCGTAAAAAATAATATCCGTAGCGACTTTTCGTATGGTCGCACGTGTTGGTTACACGGGTTATTTGTGTTAGTTGAATAAAAATGATGAGGGCTGAATAGAGGAGAAGGGGGGGAGTGGGGTAGGTTTTTACAGGTGCGGCCAAAGGCTCGTAAATGACCGATTTTCCTAAGGGATTATTTACGACATTCTGGCTTAAGTGCTCTTGGTAAATATGGTACCACGTTAGGTCCGGCAACACTGTACTTCTTGATATGCTTAGCGTCTTCCCTCGTAAAACCACCCCTACGTGAACTCTGTTACCCTTACGCTGGTAAAACCCGTCATCCACCCCCCAAGGATCAAATTCGCGGCACGTATTGGCTTTGCAGGTGCTGGACATGGAGCTCGCTTGCAGCCCTTTTAGATCTTTTTTTTTTTATTTCATTCGTATACGCGTCAGATCCCTGAAGGGGTTGAAAAGCATGTACGGCCTTCTACATGTCACACGGTATAAGTAGAAGATTTTAATTACAAGTGGATATTTAAATTCGTTTCACTTTTTTTTTGCATTTTCTTCTTTCATGGCACCGTCCTAATTAAGTTTTTGGATATCCGGTTGCGTCAGGCTAGGGACCTTTTTGTCTGTACCTAGGAATTTGAAAGGCAAATTTTCTTTCTTTATATACCGAACGTTTCCTTCGGCTACATTGAAACATTGCACGAGATCTTTAATCAAGCGATAGGAAAAAATCCGAAAGGAACTGTAAAAGTCGTAGGTCACGATAAACATTTGAAAAGGTTATAAAACCGCGATACCGTAGAACGAGAATTGAGCTAACCAGCTAGAGGGTCATATTGTGTACGTTTCTTTGTTTTTTTTATTTCGCCCTCTCCTTTTACGGCACCCCCATAAAATTTACGTTTCCCATTCTCGTTGATTATCCATTTTCTTCATTCCCCTTTCTAGAAAGATCAATAAAAACCCTGCAAATAATCCAAGCCCCTCGCAAACCATTTGAACTTCCAATCTTACAGTTTTAAGTTTCCGGCTCATGCAGGAGAGGATTAAAAATGTATAAAGACCAAAAGTAAATAGCCTCAAAGCACATTACACGCGTTACGTAGTCACGTATCACGAGATCTAGTAAATAAAATGCTAAAAATCCCTAGGACGCTAACCCATTCTCATTCTTGAAATCCTGCGAGATATTTTTGTTCTCCCATAGGTATACTGTCTGCAAGAAATCGAGTTCACGCTATGTAAATACTAAACTGATAAGAAGCAAGATCGAGGAGAAGCTGAGATAGGTGAACGAGAGCGAAAGGATGTGGAAATTGAGAAAATGGCTGCGACGCAGGACGGAAACCGGAAACACTTGGTGAGGGAACAAAGGGAAGTGATCGAGAGTTTGCCATATCCTGTACCTAGACTCACTTAGTTACCAGAGTCGTTCTCCCGTTAAAGGGATCCTTGGTTTATTCCTGGTAAGGGACGCAACTAGATGGGCTAGAAGGCTTCCAGTAGGTTTTTCATCCTAGCCAAAGTAACCAGGAAGAAAACATTGAGTGAAGAGGAAGAGGACCGTGTCATTGCATTATTCAGGACCGAACAGTTTTCTCATGAATTTTCAAGTTCCAAAGAAACAATGTGCCTATGCAGACGTGAGAGCTCGTAACGTTTATAGTACATGCATCTACATATCTATGGAAGTAGATAACGTTAGTCTTTCTGCAATAATAAATACTGTCCATACGGTGGTTTTTGTTCGTGTTAATTATTTCTTTTAGTTTCCTTCCTATTCTTTCATTAAATCCTTGTAAAAGTCAATTAACTTCTTTAGTCACTTTATTCGCGTATCCTTTTTTTTCCTTTGCAAATCTGATTAGACGTAAGATTGAGTCGCGGTGGGCACTGGACCACGTGCGAAGAGATAAAAATATGATTTCTTATGTCCACGACTGGGTTTAATCCCTTGTGGATGAATAAATTGAGCGTGGCGACGAAACAGTATTCTTGAAAGAATTTTTTAATCATATTTCGTGTATGTCCATCAAGTTGTCACTGTGTCGCGTGCAGAAAGTAGAAAATAGGGGAGGTAAGATCGATATAGTGAAACAAAAATCAACTAGGGAAGAAAAGAGGAGACAAAAGTACTGAGAAAGCTCTCGCGAAGAAGGGTAGCAGTGGTGTGTGGTAGGGGGTTATAAGCGAGAAGAAAAATAAATAAAATGAAATAAACCGAAGAAACGTGGGACAACCTGGAAGAAAAGTCGCGTGGCTATGTAAATACAAAGACGGAAAACAACAATACACTTACCGTGCGGTAAGGTGGAAAAAGTAATCCGACCCTCGAGGAGAGGAGTCCGGAGCATGGAGGAAAAGTCGTCGCCGACAAACCTTCGCGAAAACCCACGCTCAGCCACATGCGGACTCCGTGTAATCGTACGGACGTGGTCGGTGAGCGACGTATTTCCGGGCGAAGGGTGTCCTTCGGGGTAAAAGCGGAATTTCAACTAGAGCTAAATTGAAATTCGTCCATTGCTCTGGGAACGAAGGCTTTTTCTTTGCTCTATAAATTATTTCAGACCCTCCAAAGAAGGTGGACGATTAATTTCGTTTCTTGTGCTTTCTTCTTAGAAGTTTTGGTAGTCTTTCTTTTTATAATGTAAAGTTCAAATGATCTTTTGGAACAAATGGAAATTTAAGAATAGAATAATGTATAGTGTAATAATTTGAATAGTGTTTCTAGTTTCTCCTGGATCAGGTTTCAGTATCCGGTATCTTGATAAGCTTTTTATAAATGGCAACGACGACTTTCTTTGATCCCTGCTCAGAACGAAGACACAGAAATGGGTATACCCAGGGAAATAAATTGATGGAATCTGGTGCCAAAGGCGAGCGTCCCCTTTCGAGAAATGGGGGAGGAGGGTGATTAATAAAGAGCAGTCCAATACGAGGAACAAGGTGAATGACGTCACGTGATACGTTGCAGCGTCTGACGAATGAAGGGCGACGAATCAATCGCGCCTGGTGACCGGAAAAGGTGGCAGCGCCATTTTCCACGTGACGCATGACTCGTGACAACTAGAACAGTCAGTTGAAGAGCTACTGCTTAAATTGCATTTGAAAAAATTCCTCATTTTTTGCTTCTTCACGTTTTTTTGAACCAAAGTCAGCTAGCGATCAAATATTTTCACAGTTTTGACGTGCGTCGCAAAAGTAGACAATAACCTAAAAATACAGGGCTAAGTTATAAAGAATGGTCACAACGATCGAACGACTTATTCTTTTGTAAGACTGTAATTGTAAGCTGCAAGATTATTCATAAGTTTCATCTATACAATCAATGCATTATTTGTATATAAAAGACTTTTATGGCAACCTACAACGATAACCTATCAATGAATTTCATTCTTTCTCTTCAGATAATCATATTTCGTTTCATTTTACTATTGTATCTATGGAGTTCAACTGCGAAGTCTCGATGAAATTTTGCGTCAAGAAGTAGAAGGGATTCAAGACCAGAGTATTCGAAGAGTTAGTATGAGTATCTCCAAGTCATGAGAAAGATCGAAAATGGAAATGGTCTGGAAGAGAAATGCAAAGATATACGTATCCTTATCAAAGAGTACTTGGAATATTTATATGAAATTGCAGCTGTTTGCGAGTTCCGATACCCAGGTTACAAGATGCTTGTCAATCCTGGGTACCTCAAAAATGGGTAAAAATCCTACAAATTGACTGAAATAGAAATCCAAAGATCTGACTTTTATTTTGTACTCAGAATATCCACACTGAATTTCAGTTCTTTACAGCTTCCGCTGTCCAAGTTAAATAATGCATGTGCACGCCAGACACTCTGAAAATACGTATGATCTGAAAATGGAATAAAATGAAAAAAAAGACACGTTCCGATTTATTTATTTATTTATACAAAAGACGAATAAAAAATAATATATACAGAAGAAATATTAGTAAATTAGAAAACCAAGATTTTTTCAAATTTTCTGATTATCCTATTAATCGTTAGAGGTTAATTAAAAGTTTTAACTTGTGTTTCCTTGTTCTATATTACTTTTTTAATTTAAACTGGAACTTTGTCGTTACTAATAATAAAGCTGATTTTTTTGGCGATATCAATACCATCATCGTGCGAGTGTAACCGTGGATCATGGGTAAGGGATGAAAGACCCAAGGGCGTAAGAATAGGGTGACTAACGTCCCCGTCTCCGAACTGGAGAAGCACCCCTAAGTTGGTGTACGTCCCCCATAATTAATGCCGCGCCGACATAAATCAATTAGCATGAATTTAACTGGATTTCTAGGGACTGAGGTTAATTGAGCGATGATTGTGCGGAGAAACCATCGAGGTTAGGTTAGGTTGTTTGCACCTCTGCGGAACGGTATGTGTTCGAGCATTACTACCAACCTAGTTGATAGGGCTAGAAACATGGCACTGACTGTTAAACTGGATGAATTAGTACTTTGAGAACTTATTACAAATAAACTGGATCTAGCTTCAGTGAAAACTTTGTGAATACTGAATACGGAAGCTGGAAATTTTGTTTTCTTCTAATAAACTAGATTAAACACAGATGCTCCATTCAAATGATACAGCACCTATCTCAGCTGCTCCTTTATCTCACAATACCCAAAAAAAATCATTGTAATCAACTTTGGTAAGGTAATGTAACTAGTTTCTGACTTTCTATAAGTTTTTAGGTAACATACTTCATGCAATTGGCCTGGGTCCAGTTTCTCACCTTCATAAAATATTTTGAAGTTTGTTTCCATGTTCCTTATATGTACGCACAAAAATCCATACTGATCAGAGACTTTGTACTTCACCAAGTATTTCTTATACAGTTTAGATTTTCTGCATCAGAGAACATTGTGATTGAACTGTCAGTACTCATAAAGTCTTTGTTCCCAATGGTGCACGGGATTCATCAGCCAAAGTCATTGTGATTCTCCTATTTCTACACGTTTGAGTTATCATTGTGATGGACCTCCCCATCCAGTAAAACCTCATTTCGTCGCTAAGTCTTCCTGCAGCCAAGTTCTAGTAATCGACCTGTCAGCAGTTCAGACGTCGGCCACTCTAAGAGTATGCTTGAGACGATTCATCCGCCAGCGTCAGCTATATTATTAGCTATTGAAGTTGAGGTCTATTCCTTAAATAAGCAGAATCAATAAATGACCATCGATTTGATCGTCTATGATCTTGATACAGTTATCTCCTATTGGTACAACAGGATCACATTCAGCAGACACACTGTGTGACTCCGCTGTGTTGTCAACCCAGTATAGCTTTTCGAGAAAGCTTGTCTCACTTCTT
Source organism: Trachelus tabidus (assembly GCA_030142655.1). Lineage (NCBI taxonomy): Eukaryota > Metazoa > Arthropoda > Insecta > Hymenoptera > Cephidae > Trachelus > Trachelus tabidus. The sequence goes on along the minus strand of JARQTI010000208.1, from coordinate 119,768 downwards.
CGTAGTCTTACATCTGGACGTACTTAACAGTAATTACCATTCATTTTGATGACAATCTTTAGCTATCTGTCACGTCAAATTTGACTGAGAATAGAACCCGTCCTTTTGCTTGTCTGGCTGATCGTTCCACTTAATAGAATTATGAGCGAAAGTTTTTATGCTTGTAAAGGAAAAAAGGAATTTAGAAGATCATGCTCATTTAATCGACGACTTGAAAGCCGAAATATGACAATCTTCGAACTATAATGAGATAGAAGAGCGAAGAAGGAACTTACCTTCTCCGAAATCGGAATTATTCGCCCTGTTTCGCTCTATTTACGGGACGGAGAAGATTCCTCTCGCGTCTCAGCTCTTTGTCGTGCCTGGTCAGCCGACAATTTTCATGTGTGGACGATCTTACTTTTTGGACGAAAATCTTTACTGCGATCCCCAGAGCATTAGGAAAGAGCCAACGAGCGATCCTCAAATAAGCAGAGCTGAGTACATTTCGCACATTTTTAAATATTGTGTTTTTATAAATTATAAAATTTTTCAACGGATCTTATATGTATGAGTGTAGTCTGGGATTGAGTGCGTAGAATTACTTTGGACGATCATGTGCAGATGAATCTAATATAGAATTTGGCATGAGTGGAGACTGAAAATATTAACTGAAACCACAATGAAGTGACAATATATGTCTGACTAATATTATATTAATGGTATATCTGTTTATTGAACAAGAATAATAACAAATACAGAAAGAAAAGTTATACGCTTAAGCCGTAATTATTTGATTTTGTTTGTTAAACACACGTCAGATATCGGATTGGCCTACCGGAAATGTAAGAATATCATTTTCAATAGAATTTTACAATTTTGCGGAATTTTTTTTTTAATTACTAAATATCGTCATAAAGTAGAAGAGTAAAAAGTACAAAATTAGTATGTAAGAGTGTATAAAGAAAAGAGAATCATCAATTAAGCTTGTACAAGCAAATAAATAAATAAAAAATAAATAAATAAATCAGCAGTCGTCCTTTCTTGTATTGTACTTCAAACGATTGCTGCCCTGTGCACGAATCTTTATAAAATCTCGGGATTTCAATTAACCCAAAGTATCAAAAGGTTTTCCCATATACTAAAAAATATTTTGTGAAAAGGTAAGTTTATTTTTGATAAAATAATCCGATACTTGATCGTGGAAAACGTACAGTAGCATTTTCCTGGACAAAATTTCAAAATTTACTTCTTACGTTGCAGTAAATATATTTTCGCAAAATATTATTCGTTCCAGGAACGATTCGAGCGACTCAGAATTCCCTAGGATATGAGTACAGCTGGCACCGCCTTCTTTTGTTTCCTAGTGGGAAAATAGAATATTCCCCATAACACGCCATAGAGGAAAAGTCGTTAGCCAAGAGCCGCCACGGAATACGTAATGCGTAGGCAGGTTCGTGGTTGACGCTGTTTCTCAGTGAATTTCTTAGGGGATGGTTTGCCGAAAAGGGATGTTTCGCGAGGGTTTGTCGAAAGGGAGGAAAGTTTGGTCGGAGGGTTTACTTCCGGTTCCCTTGATGTCTGACAGGAAGTTAACTCGGTGAGGACGTGGGCCCTTTGCTAGTTCAACACCCTTGAGATCCGCCTTGGATACTTCTTAAGGGTTACGCCGGTTTCATCGGTATTTCACTTTTTACTCCTGTCTTATGATATTATGGCGTACGTGAGTGCAGCTCTTTATTGTTAATTACATGACTTCTTTTCTTTCCAACCCTTCGATGGTAAATAACACCCCTTATGAATAACTTTTACTTCCATTTTTCACATACTTTTTATTCAATACCAAATGTCAGTCAGTATCATCCCATATGCCATATTAGGTTTAAAAAAATTTCTTTTACAAATTTTGAAAAAATTTATTCCTGATCTGCAAATTTTTACGTATGAACAATAAGATGTATCGACCGTGATGAAAATATGACGCTGATGCGCCACTATGCACAAAGGGATGTACTGTAGGTTAGCGAGTAAAACGTCATCAGGCTAAAAGGAAATTCCCGTGGACGGCAAGGGATGTTTTCTCACGCTCTGAATAAAAGGCGAGGGGGTAATTTACGCTCTGGCAAAGTTCCAGACGCCTTACATTATACGGATTCAGAAATGTAAATTTCAATAAGGCGAATGCCGGCCAATAAAATAAATAGAAATTACCATTTCTCTCAGTTTCCTAACCCTATCCCAGCAACGCTATCAGTTTAATTTTTCCCTTCCACCCCCTTCCCCCCTATTCTCTCGCCCTTTCGATACCCCCTTTACACCCTCTATTTATCTATCTAGCTTTCAGTAGTTACTACCTAAAAGGTGGAACGTAGCCAGACGTGCCACTGCGCGGGAGTGTGGTGTGATGGTTCTCTGTAGGTAGGGTAGTTTCCTCCCCGAATTACTTCAGCCTGTAAGCTTCCTCCCCAAGTAAGAACACGCTCAGCCAACCGGCTATGAGCAAGCAAGTAAGTAAGTAAGAAAGTGGAGTGCCAGTTGTGAGAGCCACATGGGTAACTTCATTAAGTTGAATTAAAGTAAGTCGAGCAAAAGTCCCTAGGACGCTTGGATAATGTAATCATATGTTTTTCCGCCCTCCAGCATCATTAATTAGATGTTATGACAATTAAAAATCTAATTGATATATCGTTAAGACAATAAAGCATTATCTCGTTATTATCTTTAGAAAATATTATTTGTCGTGCATGACTCGACCAACTTTGTACTCTTTTTCTTCATAGTGTATACTTCTCCTTCGATCTACCCCTTTTTCTTCAAAATCCTCAAAAAGCCATTCCATCCCATTCAGTCCAACCCGCTTTCCGAGGGTTTTCTCGTGGGTTGAGCTGGAATGGGGTGAAATGGGAAATACTCGGGTCGCCATTTGGCCATTCGGGATGGGAATACAAAATGTATGGAACCCCGTAAAAATTGTTCCCCATCAGCCAATATCCTTCGTATCTTCTACCCGCCCAAGATTTGTTACTTCCTGACAGATATATTGGCGTTTTATGGAAAAGGACAAATTGGCCGTATCCTTGGGCGTTTCGTCCTATGGCCACGACCGTAGATACTTTTATTCCCTGGGAAAAGCATGAATTATGGCTACCTGCCTGCTAGCAATACAAGAGAGGAACTCTCTCTCTGGAAATATTTTCTTAGAATGTCACCAACTCTTATCCATAACAAGATACATTCACTCTTGTTTAATCATATATTACACCTAGCTGGAGAATTCCAATTATGATAAAAAATATCACTTTTATTTCTGACTGACATGTTGTCCTCAAAAAATGTTAATAAAATTTAACCAGACAAGAATCTCCAAATTCAATCTTTCCAGAATATATACCAATGTATTATAATTTAAATTTTTCATTTTATCCATCTTCTTCTTCGGAGCCTTATTTAAAAATAATTCGAGATTCTTGAAATATTTCGCTTATAATCCGAGTTCTCAGTTTACTTTATTTTCGCGAAATTCGACAATTTCCGTCGTTTCAACCCCAAACCTTGTACTGTATTAGTATGTATTAGTCAACGGCGTGACACGCATGTCACAGAACGTATTCATCTACGTTCTGCCCATACGCCGTCGTAAAAGAGGCAAAGGGGTTGCTTGGGTTTCTATACAGTCCAATATATAGGTATATAGTTATATAGTGTACATAGAATATGTGTATACAAGTACACGAGAGTAAACTTCCTGTATAAGCTCTGAGATCTACGGCGATATCCTGTCTAAGTATAAACGTACTATAGCGATCCATATACACATCCTTTTATAGACCATTTCTGCCTTTGCCGATCCTTCGACTCTGGTATAAATGGCAACAGGACCCTCACTGACAGGGTATTTCTATACAGGTTATTCGTGCTGGGTGATCTAAAAGTTCACGGTGTATAGGATCCATATGGACCACTAGCTTTTCGAAAAGAAATATCGGGGCTGTGGTGTGAAAGTTTGAATCAAGTGATAAATAAATAAATTAATCTTACCGATTTTTCATTGAAAAAAAAATAAATTTTACGAGTTTGGAGTTTTTAATATTTAAGAATAGGATCTAGGAGAAAAACGAATTTTTTGTAACACCTACTTGGAAAGTTCGATTTTCGAAGCCTGTGGAGAGTGCGCGAGGTATCCCATTTCCGCGCTGTAAGGGAAAAAAAGTTCGCGCATGCGCACATTTGAAATACTAATTTTTTCGAAATACAGCTTTTTTGGTGCGTGCGCAATGTTAGTGGCGCCCTCGGGCACTTTTATTGCATTCGTCTGCTTCTAAAATCAAAATTTCTTCACAGAAATTACAGAAAATATCGTATATGACAAGTACGCATAGACAAAATCTGACTCGTGTGATTACAGCACTCGGATATTGCCTATTTTACGCACTTGCAATACAGTATACTACTATGATGATTATTTATAAGAACGAAGACTTAAAAAACTTATAAAACAGCGAGAAGGACAATGTTCTTACAAAATAATTTAATCGCTTTGTGACATTCATTGATAATGGATAAATAATTGTGATAAATGCTGACATTGACAATTGTTACTTTCCTATAAAATGATGTACACTAATTATAATAATAATATGAGTAATAACACTCGTCGTACGTACTATAAATGGGGCGTGATGAATATTTGTGTGAAATGAATGATGAGGGAATTAATCATTTGAAAATATTCTTGGACGACAATATACAAGTTTCCAGTGATGTACTTATTGATAATGTTTCTAAACGCATTAAAAATGAAAGGAAATGGGGTATTATCTGTACGTTATTTGAGGGCGATCGGTAAGCTATCCTAACCTAACTTAAATTTAATCCTTAAAATAAAATCTTGTAAAGCTGCTGTCTCTGTGAAGCTTAATAATAACTTAATGCATCCTCGTGATGCCACTCCGAACAGTCCCGCAGAAATGCAGGCAGGTTCAGTTTCACAGACACGGAGCTACTTCAGCTTAAATCCGAATCTAATCCTCATTCATCGCGTAGAATTAACTCTCTACTTTGCGTGCGGTTTTCTCGTCATATTGTACAGACGGTACCATTGGTGGTTTAAAACCATACTCCATTTTGGATTGTCTGAAGGTACCGGTGGCACTCTGAGGATGTGCTTCCGATCTCAATCTCCTGGTTGTGACGGTAGACGGTGCTCTTGTCACTGTGGTAGAAAATTGTAAGGATTTTGATTGTATGCCTAGGGAATTTTTCGAATGACGTATATTGGTAGGACTTTCTGGTGGTACTGGACCAATATATTGATCCTTGATACCTTTGTCGACTGTAGACATTCTCATAGCGTGCCTTCTATGAACTCCTGAATAGGGATGATTGATGTAGGATTGATAAGCTAATTGATGCTTTTTATCGTGAGGTGGCGCCACTGTGTTAGATGGATAATAAACGTGATTGTGCTTTATGTTATTATGATTGCCCGATCCTTCTACGAAACTTATGGAGGGTTTACTGTACTGGTAACCTTGAAATTGCGACGTGGAATCGCTTGATGATTCTTGATTTTTGATGATTGGTAAACCATATAACGGTGTCTGCGTTCTCTGATAGATCGAATGGAGATTGGGCAGTTGAGGTTTCATAATTTGTTGGTAGCTCACGCCATATTGAATTCCGTAAGGTACATGGATTGGGACCGGATATGGTACTTTGCGTTCAATAAATTTTTCTATTTCAACCGGATATGGTACCTTCTTCTCTATTATTTTTTCCACTGGATATGGTTGCGGTACGTTTATGTGAACAGGATATGGTTGTGGTACCAGCTTTTCAACAGGATATGGAATTTTCTTCTCGACAATTTTTTCAATGTGCACTGGATATGGCTGTGGCACCGCTACGTGTTTCTCCACGATTCTATCAACCGGAACTTGAATGTGTACCAGATATGGCTGAGGTACCGGAACTTTTTTCTCAACTATTTTCTCTACTTCTACTGGATATGGTTGCGGCACGTGTACCGTTTTTTCCACTATTTTTTCAACGGGATACGGTTGCGGTACTGGTTTTTGAATAATTTTTTCAACTACAAATGTTTGAGGAATTTTCTTCTCAACTATCTTTTCGACTGGTACCTGGACGTGTACCGGATATGGCTGTGGTACCTGTACTTTCTTTTCAACGACCTTTTCAACTGGATACGTTTGAATTACTTGAACCGGATGTGGTTGTGGTATCTCGACCTTTTTTTCAATTAATTGTGTTATCGGATAAGGTACTTGTTTTTCGACTTGTATCACGTATGATCCAGATTCTGGTGCTTGCCCATCGATTGGTTTACTCGGGAGGGTTTGCAGGGAATAATCTAAAAATTTTCCTAAGTCCTGTTGAGTGTTCTCAACACTTTGTTCCTTACTTAAGCCAGGTATAGTTATTTCCTTGGATGCCTCAAGTGTATATGGTAATGTTACTGCCAGTTGTTGATGACCTTGATTTAATTCAGATGTATACGTTGCACCATTTTGATTCAACTTGTAAGATTGAATGTTGGCAAAATTGACTTCACTCTGACTTTGAACATTTTCTTGACCATTTTGTTGGATGATCTGTGACTGGTACACCTGTTGATTGATTGGTATGTTTACTTGTTGGCGTGGATTTTGATTATGCCCGATATAAATTTGTGGTTGATACACTTGACCTTCGTTGACTGCTTGTTGCAACGCATTTTGATTGTCATTCAGGTTATTTTGAGATTCGTACACCTGCGAGTTACTTGCTTCATTCGTGGTTTGCTGTTGAACATTTTGATTATTCGGAACGTAAATTTGTTGCTGATAAACTTGAGCATTATTGGCTTCGTTTACGATTTCATGACTATTGTGATTATTTTCAACGTAAACCTGCGACTGGTACGTCTGACCATTGTTGGCTTCATTTATGATTTGCTCTTGAGCATTTTGATTATTTTCAACATAAACTTGTGGTTGATAAACCTGCACATTAGCAGCCTCGTTGATGTTCTGTTCCAAATTTTGATTATTCTCAATGTAAGTCTGTGGTTGGTAAGCCTGACTATTACTAGCCAAATTTATAGATTGCTGTTCTGTATTTTCTTGAGTATTACTGATAAAACTTTGAGATTGGTACACTTGTTGATTACAATCTTCTTCAATTACTTGCTGAGAATGTTCATTATTGCCAACATAAACCTGCGATTGGTACTTCTCTTGATTATCAGCAGCTTGGTTAATCAATCCTTGTAAGGTGGCATGTTGATACGAGCCACCATTTTTCACCTCCAACGATTCACTTTGCCCAACTGATCCCGATTCCACAGATCCTAAAATATTTCCGGATCCTATTTTTTCTTCGGTATTTTGCCCGGAACCGTATAGATTGTTTCGAATATCAAAACTGGTAGCAGCACTATTGTCATTAGAATGCTGATTAACATTTTGAAGTTGATAGCTCTGATCTGTTCGTATTAACTCGGTAGGATAATGGATTTCGTGCACAGGTGCGTTGTGATATATTTCAACAGACTTTTGTACCTCAACCTCTTGATCTAAAATGTCTTTAACAGGATTTCTTTCTTGACCAAAAGCGGGATTGATCTTCTCGTAAAAAACTCTCGAGTTATCCTGATTCTGTACGATCTGTTGCTGATCGTATCTACCAGCATCCTCGGTATCATCGTCAATTTCTTCCTTAACAGGTGCAGGTGTAGCTCCTGAAGTGTCACCACCTATCAGATGCGTTTCACCTGCATTGACCAGGGAAACACCAGCCTGAATTGGGTTCAATATGACGGACGAAGTGGTTATGTGACCAGGTCCACGAGGTTTAGGTGTGACCAAGATAGATTCACCCGAAGTCTCAGGTCCCAGAGTAGTCGAGAATCTTGGATTAGGGGTACTAGAAACTTCATCATCGCACCTAAAGGTTGTACTGTATTCTGGTTTGTATTGTCCAATTTCAGCAACAACTATTGGGTTTGAAAATATTCCTCTATTTGCATTTACAGTTGTGGACGATTCCACTTCATAACTTGGTGGTGCCTTGGTTGTATAAGCTGACAGACCAGGTGTTGTCAGCTTTTCCTTGGTAGCCAAACTTACATCTAGTTTATAATTTTTTATTTCAGGATTCGTTTGAGCGTTTTCATAAGTATTTTTTGATGAACTTGTAGTATAACTGGACAGTCCTGTATATGGTTGTCTCTCATGTTCGATTGTATTACTGTACTCATAATTTACTTCACCCCCAGTCGACAATTGAGTAGCTGTAGTTGACACTGGAGGTGCGACAGTTGTTGAAAACACGTGTAGTCCTTGTAGAATACTGTCTGATATATTGACCCTCCCAGTTGGCGCAAATAATTGTTGGCTATATAAATATTGTTTAAGTCTGTCTTGTTTATGATTTTTCTTCACAGACGTTAAAAATGCTCTGTTGGAATTTTCATCCTCGTGAATCCTATAGGTTACGTCACCATTTTGTTTAGTTGATTTAAAGGATCCTGCAGTACTGGCCGAAGTTGTCGTTTGATAATCAAAATTTTTCGTAACTCCACTTGGCAGACGCTGACCAAAGTTTCCGTCATTTTGCACCAGTAGAAGATCCTCTAGGAGATTACTGCTAGTGCCAGTTATTTCCGGTAGTGGCGCTATCGTCGTTACTCGATATATTGGTCTGCTAGTTGTGAAGTTTGGTATCAGTGATAGTGGCTGTGACTCATTTGGGTCTGATCTGTTTTCGTCTGTTGGCTGACCGGAAGATGTCGCATCGTTCGACTGTGAGCCTGGGCTAACTTCCGGAACGAAATCTTGTCCAGGATCGTAATTTTTCGTAGGACTCACGCCTTGTTCGAATGTGTACGGTTGAATGATTTGCAGTGGTCGACGTTGTGTCATTTTTGGCAATTCCACATTTGGACCCTGTGAATCATGATTGAGATTAGGAAATTGACGATTACCATCAAAATGATTAAAAGTTCAATTAATTTGATGCAATACTATAATTTTCTGATTTACATTTATGAACTTTCAATCAAATTGAATCATAGATGACAGTCAATACGTTTATTGATTAATATTTATTAATTAATGCTAATTCAAGCACTAATGGTGCTGTCAAAATTTTAAGGCTTTAAATTATAATTAGTAGCGGATTATGTACATTGGAAATTATCAAAATGACCGTAAGTCATATTGGAATAATCAGCATATTTGTCTTTACCATATTTAATAATAATTTTTTTACTTCTAAACAATTCAGAAATGGTAGTTAAGGAGTCAGCCCGTTTTTTTCCAGTTAGATAGCTACGTATATAATCAGATATTGCATTTTTGTACTCACCACGTCTCCACCATTCTTCAATGCAGTCACCGCTGGTTCTCCCAGTGCGAAGCTAGCACTGGTTGCACTGTGCTCATTAGAAAGACCATAATGCACCAATGGATGATAACCCCATTCATCAGCAAAATATTTGACGTCAGTACTAGATCTATCAGAATTCACATAGTACCGTCCTTTCGCCAATTCTCCTGATCTGATTTCAGATTTTCCATGTCCCTTGCCATCAGTCTCACCGACTTCATATCGGTAGCTATATGCCGGTGGATCCTGATTAAGGAGAAAGAGAAAAATAAATTTAACTTTAAAGCAATCAAAAATACAAAATCAACAATAAATGAGGTATAAAAAAGTAATTGAGCACAATGTAAACAAATAACTTGCAAAAACTAGATATAGTGAAAAGCAGCAAAGTCTGCCGACCGGGAAATAAATAGTAAATAATAAATGTCCCTGGATAATCTAAATCGAGTTATTTATAAATATAGAAAATATATCATCGGCTGGGAGCCGTCCGCACCCAAGGAAGTTGATACCGAGAAGCCATAGGCGGTCGGGATACTCCTGGTCGACCTGAGGGCATAGAAATCTTTAGCCTAGATCTACTTGCGCCAATAGGAGGCTATATTGAACGCCTTCGGATATATCGTATAAGAGAGTAGCGAAAGTAGGAGACAGAGCCAGGATCAAAGATAGTGAAATAAAGAAAAGTAGAGAGAGAGAGAGAGAGAGAGAGAGAGAGAGAGAGAGGGTGGGGGGGGGGGCGTCGTGAAAACAAGACCAAACAAAATTGCCAGTCCAGGGAGTTCACGTAGATGTTCAAAGGGGACCGGTAGTTGAGAAGATGAACTCAGCTTTTCACTTGTTACTTGTTTCATGGATGGATTGGTATAGGCGCACTTACAAACGACCTCTAGATTCTATCGGAACCCTTGGTAGAATCGAGATTTCCACCTAGCGCAGCTTCCATCCTGTTTTAGTTGTCCGTTTGTCTGATCTCTACTGGAATCACTTCACTTGACTTGGTTTGATTGTAGCTGGGTGTGGCTTTCCTTTTTTTCCGCTTATTTTTTCCTATAGGAGAGTTTCGAAGCAACCTCAGAGGCTCTCAGATTATGAATCTGGACGTGAAGTGATTTTTCGAAAGAATATTTTGGGGAATTTTTGTTATCGATATAAACCTATTATATGTATAAACTGTACCTTATTTAAATAACCCTAGATTATGATAATAAGAAAAGCGGTTGTAACTCACTTTGTCGTTATCTGGTTTTTTCACGTAACCCGGCGGTGGTGTGGCGAGCGTGGCCGTCGCCCAGAATATAAGTAGTAACTAGAAACATAAAAAGGCAAAGTAATATGAGTAAAAAGATCACAAAATAAGTATCATCCGGAAGCAGTGAGCTTATCTTTCATAAGCAGACTCGGAAAATCTGTTTAATATGAATTTTCAGGTTGGACTCGTACCCATAAACAGCTTATATCTTAATTCCACCATAACCGCATCTAATTGTAAGTCCCTAGAGGAAATCCCCAGACCACCGTGTATATATTTTTGTACCGTGCGATATCCACGGATTTATATCTACAGATATAATGCACGCGTACCAGGGAAGCAGATTCCCCTAGCAAGAAAGTGACTCCAAGAAAGTTTGCATCGTAACTCTTTTACGAAACTGTCCTAGTCATTTTTCTAGGTTCCTCGAATTCGGCCAGACGTCCCAACAACTTCATCCATACGACGAAAGTCGTCCCGCATCGGAACAAGGAAGGTTGTTGGTAATCCTGGGTCTTGTTTTTAAGGGGTGAGAAAGTTACTAGCTAGTGGAAATGGTCAAACGCGATTACTTGTCACGCGAACACGTAGGCTGTCACGCCTGGTTCCTTAAGGGTTGCTGTTAAGGGTGTTGGACGCGAACGACTGGTTATGCACTAGTTCATTTATTTTTTCCTGTGATCTTTTTTGTCACTAGATAAGAACACGACAGTTATGGAGTATCGCGTAATCTGATGTTGCCTTGAAAACGAGTCCTACGGATGCATTTGCATTTTTGACAATATACTTAAAAACAGGTCGATTTTTACTTTTTAAGAGTGGCAAAATGCATGAAAATTTGAAAAATCAAAATTAAGTTATAATTATGGTGACTTTAATGAATTGATATAAAATGAAAGTTATGCGCTTATGCTATGTCAAGAATGTTATCATTGGGTCTTTATTAAGAAGTTTCAAGTCTCCTAGTCGGAATCTGGTTACACGAAGGACTATCAAGTACCCGTAAGTACCCAACAGTATGTACTATGAATTACAGTGAGGTACTACTGGAGTCATAAGGTCGAGCAATGTACCAAGAAGATCATATTTATTAGGCAGATAAAGGCACACAACCGGCAAGTGTACAAGTAAGCGTAAGGAGCGAAGTTAAAAGCGGCAAGTAGAGAGTTTCCTATATAACTCAGACATCTAATTAGGCACTCTTGTCTGAAAGTGGGTAAAAACTATTCCAGTGGTATTTTCAGACGTCGAGCAGTTTATTTTCTTTTCATGATTTCTAGCGACAGAAAAATTTTACTGGAATTCGAACGAGCATGAAAGTTTAGATTCATAATAAACGAAAGTTTTCAATACTCGACTCCCGCTGAAAAGTACATTTCAAGATTGTACTGTACCTCGAAATAATTTTATATCAGATTGTACTGCACGTAAATCCGAAATCTTGTGTCCCGTACAATTGTACAAGATGTCCATCCTCCCCAAGATCCTTGTTCTGGATTAGAATCGAATCCCAAAAAGGAGCATCAAAGGGGAAGACAAAACAGAGGCGCACGGAGGAAATTGAGATTCTAGGGAATTTAGTTGGTATATCTCGATTTGCATAGGGATTTCCGTCACCCCTGAAAAGCATCCCTTAAACCACTTCCCCCTCTTACCCATTCGCAAAGACCGCTTCCAGCCTCCTGCTCATCCCATAGCCAGCAATAATCCCGCGGTGGCTTTGCTTTGTGGCTTCGGACACGTACACCCGGTATATATTAGGGTACCTCAACCCTCGCGGGCGAAACACGATCCGCGCTTATGGAAATTTCCTAGGGAATATTCTCCTAGTGGCGAAACGTGTCCTTGCCGAAATTTTACCAGAAAAATCCGTACCTACCCGTCTCCCCCTTCCTCCCGCCCATCTGCTCCTCAGAGTTCCATGAGGAATTCTCGGTCTCCTAAGTCTATGTTGTGGAAGCGACCCCCTTCCCCTAACCTCTGCTCTATTCAAATTCGAAGATATTTTTCGAAGCGACGAAGATGATGCTGAGGTCGCGACATTTAAGCAAATAACGTTCGGTATGGCCGACACGCGACCCCCATGAACAATGCACCTTATATTCCCTGACCGTGGCATCCTTTTGATTTCCATTCCTTGTGAAGGAATTCGACCTGAGCCAAATGACCTTAATTTTATAAGTAAATCTTAGGACGCTTTGAAATCTCATGAAAGTTTTCTTCTTGCTAATTCCTTGAGTGTGCTTAATGATTTTTCTATGAGAAAGGTTACCCTTGAAGCGAAACGTTTCAAACGTAATTTTAATAGACCCACAGGGTTCGTAGGTCAGACACGTACTAAATTAAAAATATGAAGTATTTGTTTTAGGTCATCGACATTTTTATTTTCAACTTTAATTTTATATCCAGACCTGGCATATTCTAGAACCACTCCTGTTTGATCATTTTGTCTAGATCGAATCTAATGTCTGGGTCGTCTGGAAGGGGTTGAAATCGATCCCACAAATTGGTCGGCTGGTAATACCGATTTTCTCGATCTACACTGAACCCAGAAATGGATAGTCACGAAAAGTAGAAATGAAAAGAAAAAGGTCAGACACCAGTATCCTAGGTAGGAATGAAATTCCAAAGAGAGCTGTCTGACCATCGAAATCTTCTAGGGCCACGAAAAACGATCCTACCACTATAATCAATCTCAGTTTATTTCGTGGTGTCAGGTCTTTTTAGCAATGGCGACATCGCCCCAAACCCCAAATCACCCCTCTCCCCTACCAACCAAGTTGGGGTTACATTTCATTTATCCTGTAATAGATTACTCTCTATGGTTACAAATCGATACGGGGCTTGCGTGATTGCTCACGTGTCTGGAAATTTTGTTTTTAAAGATAAATCACTATACAATACAAGCTCTTTACAATAATTTCAACACCATCGTTATAGCCTTGTTAAAAATATATATTCCGTGAAGAAAAATTATATCGGGTCAACTTTTATTTCCCCACTTTTATCATTATTTCCTCCTTTTTTTGCACTAAATCGATAAACCTCTTTACCTTATATCCTTCTACAGGGTGTCTCAAAAGTAGTTTGAGCTCTTAAGGAATATGGATCAATCTGCTGATTTTTGTCTGAAATATTGTTTAATATTCTTAGTTCAGTCATAACCTATAGGGCTACGTACTGTTGTAATGATTTTATTCTATAATGCTCGGTATCTTGTATCACTACGAGGTATACAGGTCGTTTCATTTTTATCGAGAAAGACGCTGACGCGTCGCCAAGCCAAAGAGAGTTCTCGAGTCACAATGAAAGTTAAATCAATTCGCGCACACGCCCAGAGAAAAGTGCTTTTACTTTGCCACTCCCGCGTTCACTGCTTTCCGCGATCCTTGTAAATCGCATATATAGGCTGAGAGAAAAATAAAAAATCGATTTGGTACAGGCAAGTGAATTAGTAATAATACCAATATATCACTTATTAGTCGTGAAGTAAAATTTCAATTCCTCAAATATTTTCCCGCCAAGTTGATGAAAAGTCCGATCAATAATAATTTAGAGGGTGTAACAAAAATCTTAATTACAGGTAAAAATACTCTGTATTCTGTACTTTACAAAAATCTTTTTATCCTTTTATAAAAAACAATTTTCAAAACTAGTCTTTCCTTCCATTTTTTATTTCATTCCTCTCTAATCCGTCATCCTCTCAAATTCTTTCATTTACAGACTCAGCCTCGTGCGTTACCTTGAATCCCCATTGTTCTTGTCTCGATATCCGTTAATACGATATTCTAACTTTCCTTAACTATCAGAACTTGCCAGCAAGTACGTTTTTTCCTGTTAAAAGGGGTTAAAACATACCGATACATTGTTCTACTGTACAATATAGAGAATAATATTTAACACTAAACCTACCTACAATTTTTAAAAACGTATTTTTGGCTTTAAAACGCTCAAATGACGGCTCGTTGGTACGATTAGTATTAAAAAATTATAGGTAACGTAGATACCTTAGTTATCGACGAGATTTCCTCAATATTTTCTTAATTATTTGCATTACGATAATATCGTGCAAATATTACCTGCAGCTATATTAAAATTGTTCATTAAAATTATATCTCAATTTGTCTCCTGTGATCCTATACTTATTACCCAATCCGTACTTAGTATACACAGGGCGTTCAGGTACAATCGCCCGTGTTTTTTATTTTTCGATTTTAAAAATCCAAACTTAGCACTCACATCCGATCTCAAGTGAAAACTCCGTATATGTAGTCTCATTCTCAAGAAGATGACTGGATATTACGAATATTTGCAGTAAGAGGTTGTAATAATTTTATACGAACACTCGCGTCGTTGAACCTGTTAAAACTTTAATAATGCACGTTAAATTTACTCTTCTTGCTATAACCATTCGTACAGTAATAAAATGTAATGGATATCGTTACCGATCATAATATTTCGATTTACAGGACGATTATTTTTCCACGTATTTATTACTGCAGACATAATAACCCAAATGCAGTTGAAATTTTTGCTTATGTAGTTACAGCATAAAATAATTTATAACAATCAATTTTCTTAAATTTTCCAAATTCAATGTTTAAATTTCCTTGCACATACGGTATTAAAAATTTAATTTTAACATAAAAATGTATAATATTAATATAATTTTACAGAAAACAATTCATTATCCTATACATTAATGAACCGCAATAGCAATAACTGTAAACGTATCACACTACTAGTATTAACCGTGGTACAGTCAGTTTCAAGGATTCAGGGTCACGGTCTACAAGACATTCACCTTCGCTCGTACATACATGCCTTGATGTGAATGTGATCACTAATGCAAATGCATTGGTGCAGCATATGTATCTGGCACGAGATGGAATCAATTAAAAAGAAATATTCAAATGAGGAGGCTGAAGTGTAAAAATGTAGGACCGATGAAAATGAAAAAAAAAGATGTATTAAAAATTCGAAACTCAATACCACTTTCACAGGTGGGGTCATCTCGAGTGAAAGATATGACCGAGAAAGAGATTCAAGCAGCACGAGAGGCAGAGGCCAAAATGAAAAGACATTAACATGGTAAACAGCCGAAATCACGTGTCGATAAGAGAAATTATTGGAAAGGTCATCGATTTCATGGATTCGCGAGATCATTGTCTCATCATGTTATATATTGTATATATTATTGGGTCAGTGTGTCAGTGGACCGGAAACAACCCGGTACTTTTTGTATTTTTTCTGGATGAAATATGCATCGTTACTTCCGGTAACTTTGTACCTATTTTTTTTTACATTTGTAGTCGTTCTGTCCTTTCCGTCGTTCATAGCCAGTGTTACCAGTGAAAATTGTAACGCGGGAAAACGCTAATAATGAGAGACACAGCCATTTTGAATCGTCTTCGGCTAGACAGTCGAGTGTGAGAGTTTTTCGTGGATATGTTTTTCTTTTAATTTTCTCCTTTATATAAACTCTATATATATCTTCATCAGAGATGACACACTTCACTTTAAAGCAAATAGAGTCATTAAAGACGAACAAGGTCACTTGTTCATATTCCATAATGAAGAAAAATTCGCAGTCTCTAATTTATCCCGGTATAAAATTAGGAACAGAAATATAAGTAAGATTAAAACCAGTCAAAATCTTGGTTGGAGGCCAAACATGATCTGTCATAAAAACTAAGGAAAAGTCCTAAATTAAAAAAATAAATATCAATCACAGATAATTACCAGACTATTTGCATGAATAAACGACGATTATTTAGATATGTAATTTAATTAACATCAACTCACCGAGTGCAGCAACATATCTCCACTATAAATACATGAACGCGCATGCGCCCGAGCTCACACCGCGTACTTCAATAGGGACTTTAACTCTTTCGTTATTAAAGAGAAAATATAATCCGATAAGTTTTGTCCAAATCCAGAATAAAATCCCTCAACTTCCGGTAGCTTCTTTGAAATGTACATAAAAGGCACCTCAGGTTCGTCCAAATACCTGCACCCTTCGAAACGAAGAAAACCAAGAAATAGGAAAATTGATTCAACGATCAAAAATGGGAACCGATCGAATACACGTCTCTACGCACTCGCAGGAGTAGTCGGGTGTCAACTGGTACTCCGTGGAGTCGATCCACTTGACTTAACAGAGAAGCGAAGCTCCAGTTTATCCCACCACTGCCGGATGAGAGAGATATCTATATAGGTACTCTACCCACTAAGGCATCTACGTGAGAGTGCCGAAGGAAGAGGTCTTCGAAGTGCCGTAGCGACGGGAAGTAGCTGTGGTGGATCGTCAAAGTGCCCCCGCTCCGCCTCCTTTATCACCTCGACAAAGTGTTTCAAAGTATCAACGAAGAAGAGTCACCGTCTGTCTTTTAGGAGGCCTTACCACTTCTGCCTCTCATCACGACCTTGCGATCCTTTTCAACCTGTCAGGTTCGATAGCCGATGTCTGGTGTGTGACTTTCTGCACAAGGTCTAGTCTTACCCACTTGGGTCTAGACTTGGTCTCAGGTTGCCTAATTTAGTACAAACTTTATTACCTGCTCCAGGTATAGCTATAGAATCTATATGCATAGATGAACTCCTTGGTCCTGATCTTGCTTGCAGAAGCATTGTGGGTTAAGATCCGATCATCTCTGTTGATGATCATGACGTTCGAGATCTTCGTAAACCTGCTCCAGGTCGAAGGAGATTGGAGAAAGTGACGAGTTCAGCGACGACAGGTATACTTTTCTTTTTTTTTCTTTTTATCAAAGTTTCATCTGGTTTAGGGAGTTACGGTTCTATCTGTGTGACGGGTCTAGTGACTTTTTCGAAATTGCTTATTGTCAAAGTGTATTGGCTTAGTGACTTTGCGAAATGTTACTTGGAACTGAGTATGCTTCTAGATGCAATTGTTCTCGATCTTCAAATCGGTGGAGAAAGGTTGGCTTCGGGCAGCGAAAATGTTTCGTGCGCTTATGAGACGTTTAAAAGATAATAACAGGAAGTCACGTGGTTGCCTGAAGTATCGAATATCCCGTCGAAGCGATTTGACCTGCTAAAAGATAGAACGTGATGATGGAAAAAGAAAGGACAATAATTAAAGAAGAACACGTTAAACCGGTACGTACATTCCACGTTGACGTTTTACCGATGTGTAACGAGGGCGAAAGTGGGCACTAGCCAGCAACTTCAGGAATACGCCTGAAATGATTTTCAGAGAGTTTCATTTTATGTGAGAGACAATCGGTAAATACCGATCTATTATAATTCAGTAACGATTGTAACCCAAGTGACGTAGTTTCTTTGTTGGAAATAATTGAAGTTACGTCACTCTCGATAAAAACTTTGATCAAGAAAGTAATAATTTATTTGGGAGCGGGATGTGGTCTGGTTACTTATGTGGTTTATCTACTGGTAATTTTGTTTATAATTGGCAACGAAGTATGAATTCTCTAACCTTATCTTTATCTTCGTCGCTTTCGTCCCAATAGTCCTTTTAATTGAATAAGCGCAGATTCAAGTTTTGAATTCATAACCTGAACTGTTCCAGACAGGTAGCAAACTTGTTATATAAATTCAGCACGTGGCGCAAATAACGTATACTACAGACAACTTGCGGTTGCGAAACTTATATAATGCAAGATTGTACGATTTCTAAGAAATATAATTGCATTGTCACGAGACAAAGTCAAATTTGTTGTAAAAATAAAAGAAAAAAATATCTATCTCCTGTTTATAAAATCCGAAATGACTGTATCTGAAAATTTGCTTTTTAAAAATTCTCTTCTTCAACATACTTATTTTTCTCGAAATTATTAAATTTGTCAAATTTTGATAAACGATGGCACTTTTAATGAATTCAAATTACTTTCACGTATGGATAAAAGTTTTTCTTAGTCCCGATCTATGACGAAATCGATATCAATTGACTTGTGATGTAGTGTTAAGAAAAAAGAAAGTTATGAAAGCACGAAATGGAAAAAGGAAATAAAAGTAAAAAAGGAAATCGAACCACATGTTCTTCTTAATCGGGATCGGTAACTCTACATGTGTGTGATGGTTGGGTGTCACTTCTATATGGTTACCACTATTTTCCCCACCACCTGGCGAGTTTCTGGCCACGAGGAAAGTGACCAGGGAATTTATCCCGAGGCGGTACAGGTTATGCGTGATGAGGATGCTGGAGGTAGCAGCGAGAATGGTTGGTCAGTGAACAGTGCTATGGTAGCAACGCCAAGTACCTACAGGAGGATGTAAATATCATTTGGTTTGGTGAGATACAAAGATTTACCCACTGCGAGAGAATAGATAATAGATATGAGGGTCAGGAATGAGATAAAAGTGAGGGAAAACACATTTATTGCTGAATGAAAAAGAAATACTGATAAAAATTGGCAACGTGAAATTTACTTGCAAAAGAAGCATGTGCTTGGAGGTTTAATGGGAATCGAATGTGTAAGATCGTAATACGTGGGGAAAGTATAACAACGGAAGCAGGTTCAGATGCCCTCAGGATATGGACCATTAGTGGAGATTTTGTCTGGCTTGTTTTTGATTGGTTGTACGGTGAATTCTTTTTTTTAATGCTACCGATAGTCTTGGAAATGAAACCTGATAATTTTATGCAAAGCAGATATTCTTGAGTGATATAACAAAATTTGGAATATCTTCGAATTGCCGTGAAAAAAAAGAAAATAATAATTAGAAAAGTTCTATTTTTCCTTCTTTATAATTAAGTCAATTTTGTTTCTCCTCTTCGATTTAACTAAATTGCGCGAAAATGGGTGCGCATGAAAGATTTCATAAAGGAGATACGTTAATGAGGTTGAAAAGAAAAGAAGGGACGATGAGGTGAAGAAATTGCAGCCATGAAAAAAAAAAAAGAACAAAAGAAAGTACAGTGAAGAACGTTAAGCGCGAAAAGAGAAGGAAGACGTCGAAACAAAAGATAAAATAGACAAAGAGGCATGAAATTTCCGTTTTTTTTGTAATATCTTATTTCATCGAAATTTCAAATTCAGTTACTCCCCTTGCCCCCTACCCTCGCCACGCGCACTTGCACAGTAAGCAAATTTCATGTAAACCCGAATAACGAAATATCTCCCCTTCGTCTCGTTACAATTCTCAGAATGTGACCTTTAGCAAAAATTTGTATATCTCAATATTATTCAAATTCACCACAATAACCAAAAATTTAAGTGTATTTTTGCTTTTTCTTTTCTTTCACGATTTGCTTTTCGTTATTTCATGTGTTTTATGTTTTTCAGTTTTCTATTTAGATTCTATTTATAAAAAACATCCTTAACCGCGGAATAAAGGTAAGTAGAATTTGCCACAGTAACCGTGACGTCAAATGTAGAAAGTGGAGGAGCGTAAACATTTTGTGCTTTGCTCCAAGTAGAAAGGGGCTGTAATTGTACAGACTTAGGGTGGTGGGATCATATAACGGAAATCAGCCCTTACTGAGGTATTCCTTCCCTTTCGTAAGACTCGGGAGAGCATTCCTTTTCTGTTCGAATGCCCACCAGCCGAATGCCTGCGAAATTGCCTTCGTGAAACTTGCAGATGACTTTTCTTGGCTGTTTCGATTAAATGCTTCGTCCTACGAAACATCCAACTTACTGCTCTGCCGTACCCACTTTTCCACATATATAATATGTATACGTACCTTTTCCTGGTTATATGCTCACTGTGCTGTATTTTATAGCCGCAAAAGAAAGAGAGATAAACAGAGGGGCGGAGGAAAGGGGGGGATAGAGAACAATTAAGGGAGCATGTGAGAGAGATTTCGGAAATGCACAATGGTTTCAAACTAGACTGTCTGTTGCTATACATTATTGCTTTATTTTACAATAAACAATTATAAAGTCCTATTAGCACGATACTGAAAGCATTGAAATCCCCTAATGACTGGATAATTATTTGCTCAAATTAGAGAGTTCTATATTATTCCATTAGTATTCGGTGTTCGTGTTGATCTTTCTTCCTTTTAAACAGTACCACGGAGAAAGTGACTGATCTCGATTAGCAATTTGGATCCTCTTAGACCTATCAATTTTGACTGTATACTAATTATGACTGTGTCTGACTTACGATGTCTCATTAGAAACTTTACCATTACAAATCGATGATGTATCAGTAAAAGGAATACAGTAATAATTAATTAATAAATATCCAGAAGGTTCAGTCTCTGAGGTAGAAGAGTTAAAGTTCCGTTACTTAATAAACCCCAAAAATAAATATTACGTATGTTGTGACAAAATTATGAAAATCCAAAATCTTAAATTACTAATGAATATTTTTAGTGAAAAAAATTACCATGTACATTATATAAGACAAAAGTTACCTGAAACATTGATGTTACCAAAATGATGGTTTCATTAACAAGTTATTATTTGACCCCTCCGTACAATTTCCGGAAGTTCCAAATCCAAATATTACAAAGGTAAGTTGAACTGACTCAACCACTAAATCCCTTTGATAAGCATTGCAAAGAAATCTCAGGTTGAAGCATCCGCGGCTCTTTAAAAGTCCATATAAACTAGCACTTTTGAGAAACATATGTATATAGCTAACTGGGTTGCGAACCAACTGGCAGCTTTCGCTCAAAGAGCTTATTTGACTGTCACGGCGTACGAAACGGAGGCTCTTTCTCAATCAACCCCCAATGTGAAAGCATTATTGATGTGTCTCTGTAATCAGGACTCGACACAGACCGTTTCACAATCAACTTCACTCCAATCCATCCCGGCCCGAAGCCATTTAGAAATTGGAGCTTGAAGGGTGTCAGGGGGGTAGCAAAAGCGACAGCAGCAACAGCAACGACTCAACCAGGATCAGCAAAACTATGAGAGTCAAAGAGCACAACAGGGATCTAGATTTGGTAGTTGCCTCGTCGTCGTGTTGCACAATTGTTGTTCAACGAGATTGTGAATTGTTGCCTTTATGGATTGTTGCCGTCGACGTCGGACGTCGCGATGCTAATCGGCGACTGGTAGCTGACGAAACACTTCTCTTTTTCTTTTATTTGACTTTTGTAACGATGCGCTCCGATAGAACGATACAGGTGACATCTGGCGGTTTCGCAATGTGTTGGCCTAGGGGTGAGCCATAGATACGGGGTAAGGGGTGGGGCAGGGGAGGTGATAAGAGAAACACGCTTAAAAAAATAACTCGGTATTTCGTCGCTTAATGAAAATCGATTTTGGTGACTTGCAACCCCTGCGTGTAATCAACGGGGAGACATTGATGCCTCATTCCCGTATTTTTTATCTTTTATATTGTGAGTGAATTTTGAATATTATTTTTTTAATTGAATCTACTCGTCAAAAATTTAGGCTATGATCTAGAACATAGATGTGCTATCGATTTTCATGATGAAATTTCTATTAGGGACCTTCCGAATTATGAATTTAATTAATATTTTAGTATCCAATTAACGTTGGTTAATTATAACTGAATTTACCATCGACCGACGAATCACTAGTTTCCGGCCAATGCGGGTAGTTGATATAAAAATGTTGACAATGATAGAACAAGAAAGAAATTGAATTAATGTGCAACGTTGTATATAGTAATTTGAAAAAAATGTAGTTCACACACAGTGAATGATCCTGAAAGGTCAAAGGGTTAAGAGTAACACAAAATATATATGATGGCTATGACAAGGTGATAGAAAGTCCAGAGAAGAAAACGTGAAACGAGAAGTCAGGATTGTCTGAGGTGAGAATAAAGGAGGAGATACTGACAGAGTACTAGTAACAGAATAATAGTCACCAGGGGTGGTGGGAGGTTTTGGTAGGCTAGGTGGAAAGAGGTCAGAGGTTACAATGAGACTTTAGGTAGCAATAAATAACCACCCTTTATCCACCCTTTCATTCTCGAGCCAGCTTCGTCCTCGTAGTTGCAACCCCAACCAGCCACCCCCCACCCAACATCCAATTCTACCTTTAACCACCCTTCACCACCTTCAGAACCTACCAAACCTTCTTTATACTCCGAGAACTAAAGCAAGAGGCGCTGCTATTGCTGACAATGACAACTGAATATTAAAAGCGCTCATCCGAAATAATAACTGTTTTATTTCAGAGTTATAACCATGCGAATAACAAGGGCTCGTTTATCAAAGCAAAGGGTGTAAGAGCTTCGTTTCGTATACGATCTTTGCATGAGGGGATGAATTTTTTGAAACGTTTAATAATAATCATAATTATTCTTTTTGTACAATTGCATTTCAAAAGGGCATTTAAACAAAATGTCTTACTTCAGCCATTTTTTCAAATTTCTTCCCTCATCAATCTTTCCCTTCTCTCCCTCTTTCTCTATTTATCTCTCAGTGCATCCATGGGGGTTGATAGTGCCAAGCGAGCAACTCATTCGCCACAATCGAAAGTCACGGTGTAATTAACAGGATATCGCGTGACATCAAAGTAATTAGCGACTCACACCATTAGACCATAATTCGAGTTCGTGTAATTAGCACGAGAACTCGTCCTGAATTTTTGCGTGGCGTACTTTTAATTAATTCGTACCGAATGCACGAGCTTTTTTGCCCATACTGTCGTTATATTTTGAGATCGTATGGTCTTAATGTGTCTAGGGATTTTTCAGCGCCTTTTTTGTCATCTTGAAAAAAAACGATATCAGTTTCAAATGACCGTCACTAATTAAATTTATATTGATAAATACATATATACAGGGTGAGTCGTTTAACTTGGCACAAATGAATATCTTGGAAAGGAAGCATTTTATGAAAAAATTGTTCGGTTTCGAGGGAGAAAAGAGATGCCGTGCCGTTATTTTTCATTCGCTGCGGTTTTCAAGGTTTTCCTAAGATCAACTTTGCTTTTTTAAATGGGAACCTATATTTTTTATTGCAGACTGTTATGATTATTAAAAAACCAATTAACTTTCGTCTGAAACATTTTTTATTAGGACTAGTATTTTCAATGTTATTTCAACATCAAGCTAATACCACGGGATTATTAAATAAGTACCTGTAGCGATTTTGTAGATACGAAAATTGAAAGAGAAGAAAAAAGTTAATTATTGTATTTTTCTGGCGTAAGTAACCTATTTATTGTTAATATTGCCAAATAATATTATAATAAGTATTCAAAATGGTGTCCTTGAACATTAATATATTTTCAAACTCTCTTGACCTAGAAAAGAGCCTTCATTCATTGTTTTCTTCTCTTGTTGAAAATACTGGTCCTATTAATAAATGTTTCAGATAAAAGTTAATTCGTTTTATGTACGGCATAACCGTTTTCTATTTAAAAAAGCCAAGTTGATCTTCGAAAGACCTTGAAAACTGCCGCAATTAAAAGATAACGGCATAGCATTTTTTTCCCTTCGAAATCAAACGAAATTTTTTCGGACATTTTTATCGTAAAATGCTTCCTTTCTGAGATATTCGTTTGTGCCAAGTTAAACGACTCACCCTGTATATATGTATATTTTATCAAATATATCGTGTGATATTCAGAACGCGTTAAAAAGTTACTGCTAACTTAAATAATCTTCGCAAACAAATAATGAGGCTACTTGGGCATCGCGATGCTGAATTATGATGACTTCTCAGACCACCCGGCCTAACGCTTGAAGGTTGAACCCTAGCTCGAGCATTCTGTCAATTGCGTTAGCTAAGGTACTTTAATAGGCAAATCCACCATTTTTGTTGCATTTTCTTTAAGTACGCACCTTTAACAATTCGTACGTGAAATTTAACACAAACTCGAAAAATTGTAAAAGTTTCGTAGAATGGGTCAAGCGACTTAAAAAATATAATGCTGCAATTGTAAACACGTTTTTGTAAAAACTATGTTTTTCAAAACGGTGGCAACGATATCTTCAGTAGTAATTATCAGACCGGAATGAAATATGGTGATGTTATTCATCATCTTAATATATTCTCATTTCCACACAGTCAATTTTTCCGGCCACTTCTGTTCTTTTTTCATACGTCAAATTTCGAACTTTATCGATAGTACGTCGCCATTCAAGCATAAAAAAGATTCGAAAAACCGCTAGGGGCAAAGGAAATTAAATTTTTACAGCGTAACAAAACGTGTGCGCTTTTTTTTCCTTTTTTCATCCAGAAATTTCTTCTCCACCAGCAAGAAGGATCTCGTACAAGGAACTCCATGGAATATAATATAACGTCTCTTCCTTCTGTTATTTTTCAGTAAAAACTGGTAGTAAATCTTGAATGTATGACAAACAATTGGTCCATTGTTATTTCTTTGTAGCCCTCCCATGTTCGACAAAAAAATAAAAATGAAAAACGGTATTGTTTCTTTCACCCTTAAAGAAAAGAAACGAGCAAACCGTTTCGCGCAAGCAGCAAACCGCCGCCAGTGCCAGATAGAATCGATCTCCGCATTTCAGTTAGGACGTCACTTTGACAAGACTGGTCGTCGTGCCGTTTCCTCTATATACGTAATCATAAAATTTTCGAAATTATTTGCACAACTACTTACTCTGCGAATAAGAGCATTCTCACTGCTCCGAGATAGCGACGTGTTTGAGATCCGACCACGTCCACCTGAGATCACGACTCGCCTATTAGAAAACTGCTCAGCAGCATGACACTTGTTTTAACGAGTCAACTCTTCCGCCAGTCGGAGGCTGCCTTTAGGCATAACCCTTTCACGACAAACCACATGACACAGGCAGGAAAATTAAATCAACCGGTAATAGGAGTATCTGTTAGACCTATTTTCTGTATGTAGAAATACAATAAAACAATCTTACGCAATCTATGAATCCGCATTCCATTTACTAACATCCAGCAATACCTGGGCGTACCTCCCTTTTAACAGCAGTGTAACCCAGAACTAAGACAATATGTCATCGTTGGTATTGTTAACGAAACTCAAGCTTTTTCATTTATAGTTTAACGTAACAATATTCGTGTTTAAAATTACTGATATTTCAACTGAAACCTTATTCGTACGAGCCGGAGAACCGGAGCTATGAAGTTTACAATATAACACATTTAATTAATGAAAAATGTCATGTGTACATATATCGTATAAACGCATCCATATAAATCCTTTCTGATATCTGATTTTCATGTAATTAATATATTAATTAACATACCTCATTACTGTATCAATTGATTAATCACGCAACCCGCGCTTGGTAGTCATTACAGTTACCGCACGTTACACAGCAATATCG
The DNA here is from genome assembly GCA_030142655.1 of Trachelus tabidus. Lineage (NCBI taxonomy): Eukaryota > Metazoa > Arthropoda > Insecta > Hymenoptera > Cephidae > Trachelus > Trachelus tabidus. The sequence continues at coordinate 93,961 of JARQTI010000208.1, read as the reverse complement.
TTACGGATTATACAAGCATGGATTTTCATTAATACCATATACTCATCGATTTACTACGATGCAGAACAGCCAACGATTTAATCTCACGTAAATTTAGTACCGAACCCCCATGCTGGAGATATGTGGGATAGTTTGGATACGAATGTATAGAGGTATTATAGACGATAAAGGTACATGTCTGTAATATAACGAAGGACATGCATACACAGTTACATATATTATATACATCCCTAGTTTAAGAAGGGAACGTAATACAAGATGGCGGCGGACGATGGCTGTACGTACCCTTAGTGCTTTCGTGCTGCGTAATTCAGGACGTTAATAGCTAATATTACGCTGGTGCTTTGATGTGGCAAATACACTTGATATTCTGTTAGAGTTACGTGATTTTTCATTAAGTGACTTTTTATGTTTTTCTCATTCTGACGACTTATATTCTTATAGAGGAGTTACCGTAGGGCATTTAAACTCTAAGGGCGACACATTTGTAATTCATATAAAAAATATTTTTTTTTACATCTTGCCTAGCAGATTCCGTATGCCAAAATTGGAATTTAATATTGGTATTTTAAAGATAGTCGTAGGGATATTTGGGGATTATGAAAATTCAGAGGAGATTTGCTTGCATCTTTTTCGTTTTCTTAAGTTATCCCCAGGGTGAAGGTGTGCATATATTACAATAGATTGCAGTGTTTGTAAGTTATTCGTATGTTATATTATTTATGTATGTGTAATAAAAGTTGCACACGAATTGAAGAAGTCAATTTTTTGTGAAATTATTGTTACATCAATATTTTTGAATATTCTGTAAGAAAATAATTGGTATCAAGCTCAAAGATTTTTGGATTTGAATTCATTACCAAACAATTAGTCATTTACGTACAGCATTCTTTTCACCTCGTATTGAAAAATGATAAATAAATAAATTAGATAAATAACGACCGATGATTCACCGTCGAACGAGTGTCCATGCATAATTTATTCGTACTTGCCAAATCGAACGATGGCATGGGCAAAAATATAATGGAAATAAATAAACGAGCACTAATGGGGAATAACGACATATTAAGTGGATATCAATAATGGAAAAAGAGTGAATTCGCGGAATACTAAAAAAAATATTAAAAATTAAAAACGGTAAAATTATGGAAAAATGAACGAGTGACGTCACCAACGTAGATACAGATACGGTAAAAGTAGACGTCTTCGTTACGAACGCAACATATAACTGACCAAGTAAGAGAAATAAAACTATTTCGAAACACAAATGAATTATTTAAATTAACATATACTTCGTACGACTCGTTGAACATAATATTATAATAATTGTGATATGCCCATAAATGCTTTCATATTTTACATTTAGCTCTATCAAACACGAATGTTCCTCTAATTAACATCGCACTTCAAGTATTGTCATTTGTTGCCACACATTTGGGTAACATTTTAAGATACGTACCTCGCAGCTGCTTATGGATACCGTGTAAAGGACGAAAGTCAGGAAGCACGTAGCAAAGTCTAGTGAATTTAAATGACAAAAAAAAGAAACGGGAGGATTAAATCGTATGTTACCGGTTCTGCCGCGTTACGCCGCAGGAATACTGGAGCGTCGACATTCTCGCAACACTTTCTGGCCCTGAGGCGTCTTCTCTTGTTGCTTCGCCCCCTTAGCCCCCTTCCCACCCCCCAACCACTCCCTCGACCATTTCTCTTCCACCGTTGTTGGCAACCCTGTGACTTTGCGGATTTCGGGGAATCCGTCAGTGAATTCCCTAGACAGTGCTCGGCCTCTCTTGCGTAACGCTATGTGGAAACTCATGTACAGGAAATGCAGAGACTTCTGGTGTAGGCGTTTATACGGTTGGATAATATTTTTGTGCAACGTATATTGACCGGATTGTTATGGAGATATCATTTATGAAAATAAAATTGGATTTTAATATTACAATATTCCGTGATACTGTATCACCTGTGTACAGCATACGTTTATCTTCTATATCTCCAACGGCTCCGAAGGACTACACCGGGGATGATAACCCATGAGGACTTTGCTACGAGGAAACCGGGGACGGAGCCTGGGCACAATAGGAAGAACATGAGGGTTCTAGGCTAGATGGAGTAACGTTGTACGTTGGTAGCACTGAGGTATCCCGAAAAGTTTTGTTGAGGAGGTGGTAGCTATGCAGTCAGGACTCCACAAGGACTCTCTTCGTCTTTGACCACTGCTCCAAGATCATATATCACATATCCATGTTGGACTTCTTTGTTCTTCCTCATTAATGTATTCTACCTTATGAAGGGGGAAATAAATTTTTTCTCTCTCACACTAAATGAGTCACTCTCCATTTTTTCTCATTTGACGGACATATACATTTATTTCATTTTTATTTTTTTTTTCATTGCCGATACTTTCGACTTACATAAACATCGTACAGGCGGATTCGTATAATTCGCAATAAACGATACCGTAAACGAGTAAGTCCGACTCTGGTCGAATCAATGGCAACGCGATCCGACGGGATGATATCCGTGAGATCAGATGTCCTATATCACAGCACATTTTTAAAATAAAAAAACATTTTCGCAACATTTGCATAATAAATATTTTTTTGTGCAAAAAAATATTGATCGAAACATGTTCTTTTTTTATAATGGGAAAATAAAGGGGAATAGGAGTGATAGAAAAAATTGACCTACGTTCCTCGATAATTCGTATTCATTTTTTTTCCTCTCTCTTTCGTTTCTTTTAATAATTCCAATTTTACATGCAAATTCGTAACCCTTTTTTACCTTTTTCTTACGTTTTGCACGTTCGAGCTACATGAAAAGCCTCTCGCGTCCAATGCAACGGTGCAGCTGCGCCTTCGTGCCAGTTGCACTTTATACGCGCGTGTACCACTGTTTGCATTCGCGACAGGAGTGGCACTTAGCTCTGCTTGTTGTTCATTAAATTGTTTAAACAATGGTAAAAGGGGCTTCGGTTCACGTAAAGCATGTATAAACGTACCACGCACACTGGTTCAAGGGTCAAAGGTCATTGGTATTGGGATTTTTCAAAATTGGAAATATCCGATTATGGACTAGATATTGTATAATTTGCTTTTCTTTTGCGATTAAAACCTACACTTTAATTATCTGTTTCGATATATAAAAATTTACGAAGGAGACATTCATCATGTTTCATCTCATTGATCCTTCCGTTAATTAAAATCAATATCGACATTTGGTTATTGATACTGTTTTCTGTGCCAGTAGAAAGCGTGCTTTACGTTCGTTTGCACGTAATCAATATTTGCGAACAGAGATCTCTGATTGTGGGACAACAACAAAAAATTCCCAAATTGTAAAAATTCCAGGCATCGCATGTTTGAACGCAACCTTATATATGTATACTAATATCCCATTACCGATTTTCCCTGAAGAAATTTTTTTTCAAATATTCTCCGTCTTTTAAAAATTGTTTACGTTTAACATTTTACCGTAGAATTAAATCATTTTTTCAACAAGAAATTTTGAAAACCTTTGGAAGGATATTAAGAATAAGAATCGCGCACATTTAATCGTATTAATAAATCATTATTATTATAATTAATTAATCGTACCCTGTATTCAATAACCACCAGCGGAAACTTTAAATAGAATAAATAATTTCATTTAATTTCTCTGACACGTATATACCGAATTTAATTTCTCTCGTATCAGTCTGTGATATAATATACACACACATATATATATACATATACATATAAATTTATCAAAAGGGTAATTTTCAGGACTTTTATCTTGATTATTGGCAGTTATGAGGACACTTGATGTTTTTCAGGACGGGAGCTTAAAAGTATTTTGATACGTAACGTATACTGTCAGGACCATGAAGCGGCACTCACACTGAATTTTTCAACAAAATTATTTATGTTACATACTCGTAGTTTTGATGGGCTAACACGTGGTTTCGTTAGGTTAAATTAGGTTACAACTCCAATGTCATATGGCCCAAAGTTTACTCTTTTTTTTTTTTTTTAGAAAAAACCACATTGGCTTGCCACAGTGAGTGCCGTACGTCCTCGAAACTGCTCTTTGACAAATTTATATATATATATATAAATATACCTATACATATAATAAATATACAGAATGGCTGCTCCCAAGACTTTGCCAGGGTTATATAAACTTCATACTTGCAGGACTCTTCCCGAAGTTTTTTGTTTTATCTCAACGACTACTTAGGGGACCGTAAAGCGGCAGTCACACCGTATTTTTCCAAAATGTTTCCACTCTCAGCCACTCCGCTCTTCCGTAACGGGCTTGGAAATGGTTACGCTGGACTAATTGTAAGATTGTTCTAGAATTCAAACGTTGGATGCTTCAAGTTCTTTTTTTTTACTTATTCTAGTTTCCCGTTGTGAGAAGAGCCCGTTTTCATGCCGTCCTCAATTTATCCGTTCTGTATATTTATTTACACACAATATATGTAATTATGTAGTTTCATACTAATACATAATAATTCGTCGTAATCTTCATTGTCCAAGCAAGCTAATTAACAAGTAATCAATATGTAATTACGATATCTCTCCAATTGCATAAGGAGGTATTGTGTGCCCTGTGTGTGTGTGTGTATCGGTATTATGTACATACATACGTAATAATGACTTCGCGCCAACAATAGCTGCCGTATTGACTAGCATAAAAAAACTTTTTGATTGAAAATTCCCCGATCGCGTTTTTCGGCACGACTCAATGGAATATACGAATACAATATCTTATATTATAGAACAGTCATGGCGAAAAAAATATTCGAGCGAACGTTTGTCAGTAAATTATTGGAACCGACCAGGCAATAATTTTCAGGAAAATCATATTTGGATTATCGACCGAGAATACTTCGTCGACGTGGAGGACCTCCAACTTTAAACTAGTAGGCGTGAGACGTTCATTTTTTCTTCAAATGACGTCACTGTATAAGATGACCATATTGTCCAGGGAATCGTGCCCCGAGATAAAATCCGTATATCCCAATGTTTGTGCTGTAAGCATTTCGAAAAAATTTTTTTCTTAGGCTTTATCCGTTTTCTTTTTCTTTTTGTGCGAGAAGTGAAATTTTCGTTTCCTTCTCCTCGGCGTAAATTAATTTTTCTCGCATATTCAACGAATTCGAAAAAAAAAATGCTTTTCAAAATGCAAGCATACCGACAAACAAGCGCCAATTTCATTATCGATTTAATTATCAATTATTATAGCTCTTTAGGAATCATTTATAGTTATTGACGATTGGTTGTTATGAGGCCTGCCATTACCAGCAAAGATGACAGTCCCGGAAGATTGGCTCCTGAAAAGAAATAAATTCACTTTTTCAAAAACATACGTAAATGATGTATCTGCTTGGCGAACATTAGTATGATATATCACCAGGATGACGCAAAATTCATGGAAACAGCAAAGTTGCGTTTCGCTGCTTAATCTAGTAACATTTTCACATGCACATTTTGTGGATATTGCATTGACACGATATTCCTAGCATCTATCCAAAACAAAATTGATTTTTCGAATTGTCTTTTTTTTTACATACTCTCTTCCGTACACATGGAAATACACATATCTCTTACTGCTAGTAGAGAATAAGGTTCTTCCTTCTTGCAAAATTGTCCACCAGATGGAAATAGCACTCATGTCGCAATATAGATCGAGGGAGGTGGGGGGGGGGGGGCAGGCAGACGAGGATAAGGGGTAGAAAAGACGATAATCCTGAATTGGCTGGCTGAAAATTAACATTCTGCTAGCATTTCGCGGTGTCTGCTTCGCGCTCTACTTTCTCCTAGCAACCCCTTTCTACTTCTCTTTCTCCCGCCGTCCACCCATCCCTCCCTTACATTTCTCTCGTCTCCTGGCAGCTTTCTCATGTTTTTAAATGAAGAGTCGCCATCTCCTGCGACGCCTCCGTGTCATTTCAGTTACCTTGTCAGCCAGCCAGACGAGTCGAGAGAAAGGGGATGAAAGGTGGAGAAAGTGCTGATAAAAAAAGAAAGAATAGCAAGGGGAAAATGTCGGCGGCGGCGACGGTGGGGTTGGAGGGGAGGGAAAACGAACGAAACCGGAAGAAGGAAAACTGGTAGGAAAAGGTACACAAGCCTCATTGAATACATTATTAATAAGAACGTTGGATGGGTGATTAGCATAAAATTTTAACTCCAGCAAGAAAATCCATAGGGTATTTGCCATTTCCCTATTCATCCCTTAAGTTTTTTCTCTTTCTCATTTACGTCATCGTCTCCCACCTCCTTTCTGTGGAACATCGTTTTTATCAAGTTGCTATGAAATTCTCCCTCCCCCCCCCCTCCCACCTCGCACCGCGAAATCTTTTTCGTACTAGGGGAATGTTTCATTGAGTTAAAGCCCCCAGCTAAATTACCGGAGATTTCATTTAGTCATTGTGCGATTTTCGTCACTGTGTCCTGGCGATACCCTACAGGAGCTTTGTGGGGAATGGATTAACGGAATGAAAAGAGCGAAGCTCATCATGTCAACATGAGAAAATTTTTTTAATCACTTGGACTTCCGCCCATTTTTCATAAACTTCGCGAAAATATTCCCTAGAACGAAGAAGATCTTTCTTAATGATGGATGAATCAAAATTCTCCGGTAAAAATTCTAAGAGGTTTACGGAGAAGGAGCACTTTCAAAGTTTTGCACAATTGCTTCGTCGGATGTATTACGAAGATCTAACGACACCCTGAATAGGGTACATGAAATCACATTTCATATGAACGAGATCAAGTTGTCTAGTAAAGAGACTTGACGATGTTACTTCACTCGATCCTTACTGACACTGACACAGGGTATTGGGATCGGATTCACCATGGAGGACTGTGAAAGCTGGACAGTCAAACTGCACGAATTCGAACGTGAAAGGGACTGTATAGGTACGCATTTCAAAGAAGAATGCACATATGAATTATAAAGATCGAAAAGAAAATCCATTGAGGGAAACTTGCGGTGTAATTGATTTGAAAACGAGGAAAATTCAGCACTCACTCCCGTTTCTGTTAGAGACAGCCATTATAGAACAGGGATTACTATCTGTGACGTGACAGTGTCTCGTGACAGAAAGGCTGATCCGAAATTTCTAATTCAACTGATTCTCGTTCTACTATGACTATGCTGGGTAGAACTTTGCATGCAGGAAACGCCGTTCATCGAGACAGTTCTAGCGGTCGTTGCGGCTACTATGATTTGGCCAGACAGCGGCTTTTCTATCAGACCAAATGAAGTTCGCCTGAGGATTTCCTGAAACAGGAGTCAGTTGATGTGCCTCATTGCAGCACTAAAAGGGAGATATACTTGTCTCAAAAAAAAGCTCGAACACCTCTGGTCGGTACCGAATGTGAATTTAATTAGACTTCTCAAAATGAGGAACATTATTAGATTTCTCAACGCCGCTTCAGTTCGATATAAGGCAAGTCCCATCAATAAATCTTCGTATTATTTTGGTCTGTTATATGTATACAATGAACTGTTCATATTCCACCTATGAAATGTTTGCGCATACAGCGCACGAATAGAAAGCACACAAAGCTCTATAAGCTTCTTACTGTCCGGACGGATCGAGATAGAGACCGAATCTGATGCAAAACAACGAACAAAAAAAAACCATTGCATTCAACGACAATTCGTGGAATAATAATTTTACTGGAAATTCGTCATTTCTATGCGACTAATCGCATTTACGGATTAGGTTTTTGATATCAGAGAGATAACGAGAGAAAGAGAGAGAAAGCGACAAGAAAAATGAAATAAAAAATCTCTAAAGTTCATCGTCGAATATGCATTATGAAAAAGCTTCTGTAAAAGCCACCAAAGTCTGAGCTTTTCCTATTTCAATGACTTTTTCATGAATTTCCCGTCAGCTCCATTGATCGATTCGCGTTATCGGCCGATTTTTCAACATTTCCAGCCAACCGGAAGTGAACCTAAATCTTCGTGAAGTTATTTGAATTTTTATTTTCGTCAATATCGATTAAAAGTGAAGGTGTGCAACGCGTGGGCGCATTTCGCCGATACAAAAATGCAGGTAAATTCGTCTGAACAGTCGCGGCGGTTTCTCCTGGGTTGTTTCCGTTCTTCTCTGCCTTGTCTTTTTCGCGGTCGTAACGAAAGGTGGAGGAGGCAGAGAATTCAAGCGGCGTAATGTAGAAAGTGGCTGAAGTCAGTGTTGCGTCATGTAGATGAGTGGCGGTGGAATATCCCTCGTAGCCTAGAGAAAATTCATCTCGAGCTCGAAGCAGCCACCCCTCTAGCCCCCACATCCCCTCGTTACGATGCAAACGATTGTTTTACAAATTAGAGAGAGTTTCCGGGCACAACGCTACCACCCAGCCTTTACGGCCGCTTACTAATTTCTGCCTATCTGCAGCAGCCCTCGTCACTGTGGCATTTCCGCGGTGGCTGCGTTGCGGCTTTTTTTAACTTGTTTCACCCCTCACCCTTATATCCACCAACACAGTTTTGTATTAACCAATGACCTCCGGCGCCACCTACTTATAACTTGCGGCTATGCTATTTAGGCCCACCCCTTCACCTCCTCCCCCCACCTCAAAATTGCCATATTCTACAAAGCACCCCTTTGTTCGCTTCGTGATGGTGCGGAACTACCCCTCGTTGACTTAAGTTTTGCTAATAAACAACCCTGTATTTCTCACGTGACTTTAAACGTACATATTAACATATATACCTTTCTACGTATGCATAGATTTAAAGTTTTCTTTTTTTTTACGACATAAGTTTCAGACCTGTTCGCTAAGCTCTATCTCGCAAGCATCTGTCACGGCAGTTGACTGGTTCCGATATACTGGTCCTGTGCTAGGGGTATCCTATTCTAAAGGTCACATGAGAATCACCGTATAATATTTTCATGAGTGGGAGACCATGAGGGAGGTAAGGACGCGAAAGCTTTTCAAAAGTTTACGAAGGTTACGATACGAGCTTCTTTGTACATAATTTAAAATTTTTTAAATATATATATATATAAGCGTATGCTGACCTATTACTCACGTATTCGTGCAAAGCTTCAAGAGCAGGGAAAGTCTTTTATTATATTTCCAGTTCCGTATAGAGATGTCGCCAGTCACGAGAGTAGATATGGCCCTCGTTTAACCAGACCGACCAGGTAATAAATGGTTAGCGTGCCTATTACGTGGGGGAATGTACACTGATTAAAGGAGAGGTCTTTTTACGAGAATCTTTACGGCTCCGAAGAGGGAGGAAAAAAAATACCTCAGAAAGTCCGCGGAATATAGTGTGTATATATATATACACCTAAAAGGGTCCACCTAAAGAACGGTTTCGGCCGAAAATCTAAAAGAAAAGTAAGTAAAAGAGCGGAGAGAAGGTTGAAAAATAATTCTTATCGTCAACCTCGATCTATGCAGAATTTTAACCTAACTTGCGACAATAGCTATCAAACACTCTCCTCCTCTTCAGCTACCTCCTCCCCTCCCTCCCTCCTCTCCTCATCCGCCATCATAGAAAACGTACCGCGGACACGAAACACTAATAAGCCAAGCGGTTAGTTAAAAATGGCGGAAATTGCAACTGTGCACAGGGCGAAAATTTAATAACCCGCCTCGGCGTGATCTTTGAAAGTTACGACGGCGCGCCATTATTAAATTTCACCACCCCAAGGCTTCGCCCACTTGGGGGTTGGCTGGTTTGAGGGTTTAGATGAGAATATGACAGGACTTCCGGTGGAGTTGGGTTCTTAAAAAAAAAAGGTAAAAAATTTACGTCAGGTTTTTGCAGTAGTTGCTTTTACCTGAACTTTTTTTAATTTTTTGTTTCTTTCATCCTCACGCCTTTGTAGCATTAGGGCTAGTTTCTACTTGGGGTAAATGCCGCTGTGGAATTCTGAATGTAACTCATGAAATTTCTAAATGAAAAATTTGTTATAGATTATTCGCTCTTTTCTTTTCTTTCTTTGGTCTCTCACCATTGTATACGTATTCTCGCACGGAAGTGTAATTGGCTTCCCTTATAGATATTTCGCACTGCATCGTGATGGGTAGTTTGATCTCCTTCGCATTAAGAATCGCCAGCGTCTCCACGTCATAGCGACCGTCACTTTTGTTTCGATAACGATGTTTCTGATCGTCAAGGGGAATTCTGTAACAAGAAAGTAGGATGAAATGGTAAGAAAAAAGTTTCCAGCTTTTCCCTCCTCCTTATAAAACTAAAATCACCTCCATATCTACGCAAAACGCAAGGACTTTGTGTTTCAGCATATCCCGACCCGTTTCGATATATTCTTTTTAAAGTCATCCAGGGATTGGACTTTTTTCCTTAGGGACCATGTCGAGGCTACTTTTTTTTTCCAACATGGATTCCGATAAAAACTCGTACCGAGTTTCCCCTCTTCGTGAATGCCAGAGGGTTTGAACATTTGGGGGCAGTATTCTAAGGGGTCCATTCAATTTCTCGCGTTTCGCGATACGTCTTATCAGAGCCCGACGTTTCTCCTCGTATTTCACATTTTATCGTAGGCTGAGCATCTTCATCTGGGACTGACAAGACCATAATGGCGCCTTGTCCCTCGTTCTTACATCTTTCTCCTCTACCGTGTGGCATGGCTGGTCGCGCATTTACGAACGGGGAGCAGGGTCGGAAAAATGTTGGACCAAATCTCGCGAATCTAACGATTCATAAATTTTCTTACCACCCTTTTTTGCCCTGATTTCGAAATCCCATTAACGATACTTTCCTGAACGATTTCCCACCCATACAATGACAATTTTTATTGTCCTGCCCTAGCAACTCCTGTCTTATATCACTTTCAATTATGCAGACACGATTTCCATTGAGACTGTCTCTGCTGACAATCCGAGTCTTTTCCGTTCTATTGTTCAGACCTACCTGTCTTGAAGTATCCTCATTGTGGGCCGCGGATACAAGTTTTCCGCCGTGCAAATCATCGCGAGTTGATGCGAATCTCCATATCCCCTTTGGACTTGCCACCGGAAGTCCGTTTCTGGTGCTGAAATGAAAATTAAAAAAAAAATTTTTTTAAATATCGCTACAAAACTCACGGCAATTTCACTTTTTTATGTAAAAATACCAATGTCGGGCGAACCCCTATTTAACGATCCAACGATAATGCTCCGTTTAACCCCTCGCGATCGCGTGTCACGCGATGCGGAAGAAATCCCAAAAAATTTAATATTCCATGGAGTCTTCCATAAGAAAAATTTCCGAGAAGCACGGTAAACACCGAAATTCATTTTCATATCCATTTTCCTACGAACCGGGCGTTTTATCCTTATTTTTCTCTCTTTCACTCGCTCTCAACGCCCTTGCACGTTCCTTCATAAAGGACTCACGCCGTCACTCCACTAACTCCTTCGTACCTAGGTATTTTTTAATATGCACATCGCATAAAATTTTATGCATTAGTGTACACACCCCGCCGCAAGGGGTTGACTAGAGGCTCGGTGGTCGGAGTTACGGTAGCCACATAATTCATCCATATTCATAGGGTAGTTGAGGTCCCAACTCTAATATGGTGCCCCCCAGTATGCATGTGGCAGATAGGATTGGTAACAGCGTGGGTTAGGTGTCAGATCTTTTTTCATAAGCCAACGAATAGCCCCGTGAACGGGGGATGGGAGGAGGGGGGGGGGGGGTGTTAGTAGCCTAGGGGAGAAAAGGGGTGTGTTACTCGACAAACGCCTGCGTACATAAACAGTAGCCACATAACGCCAGTTAAACCACGAGCGACAGGTGCAATATTTCCGTCCTAAATGTAAACGATGACTGTAGTATTCGCTTTGGTAATATATATGTATATACATTACCATTCCGATTACGCAAAAACGTCGTAGCGAACAATGGAAAAAGTTAAGACGAAGTATTCGGCGTCTAGAAAAAAAAGTTCCAAGCAGGGGCTGCTTAGTAACTTGCGGCTAATTAATAAAGTTCCCAACTATAATGAATTTGATAATATCAGTGAAACAGACCACGTTACAGTTTCACTTTATATTAATGTCATGGGAATCTGGTAAGGTTGACGCTAACCAAGAACGATGGTCTCCCAGGATTCTCTGGCGCTATTTTCACCCTGGTCTCGTTAAAAATATATTCCCTAGGTCAACAGTGCGCACTGCAAATTCAAAACTTACTTTTCATCGGTCAAATAATACTCACAGTATACGAGCATCCAGCCGCTGGCTTCGGCTTCCTCGTACTGCGTCGATATTACGCAGCGCACTTTACCGGTCAGATCGTGTCCAGGCTTCACGAGCTTAACCGCCCTGTACATGGTGTCCGGATTCTCGCTAGCCTTGTACGAGGGGTCGATGTATTTGAGAAATTCGTCGGAACCCGTCGGCTTCTTGCCGCGTATCCACTGATAGATGACGTCTTGATTGACGTACCATTTTATCACCAGCGCGGTATTCATTGATGAATTTATTACGTAGTTACAGTCGAGCACTATTGGCTGATCGGTGCCAGCTTTAACCACATGAGGTATATCCACACCGGTGATGTTGATCGCGAAGACGTCTGCAAGCATAAGACACAAAAGGGTCGGATCAGTATCTAGGGAATTTTTACCCTGTATTTGAGCTCCGATGACATTGGTGAAAATTTGCCAATTTCGAGGCTCAAGAATAACGAAAAAAATTACCTGGGAATTACGCAATCATCTAAACTGGAGTTTCGAAATTTCTTGAGCCGCCGGATTAACGGCTCCGCGGAACCCTCAAAAGTCACTAGATTTCTATGCGCGAACGAGGCGATGCTCGGCCGTTCAGAGGTTACGAACATTGTCGCTGGGTTTGCGCGTTTAATTTAATTTCGCCAACTAGTCGCAGACACGCGCAAACTTAGCCGAGAAAGTTAGAAGGGACGTAATGTCGGTACCTAATGTAGGGTACCAACCTACGTTGGATAGGTATATACGTAGGTATATACCAGAGACTCATGCATATTTATGAAATGTAATCAATTAACACGAGCGCATTACCTATTCCTTCGCTCAAATGCGCCGAGCCAAACAGACGGTGTAAGATCTTGGTGAAATTGCAGGAATTCACTAGGATTTTGGTGGGGATTCCTGATAGCTGAGACGCGACAAGGAAAATTTATACTATGAAGCGTACGTCTGGCAACGACAGCAAGAGAGAGAGATATGCAAAATAAATAAAGTTTTTTCGACAATTCCTCATACCAATTTGAGTTGATAAAAATTCGAAACCCTTCGGAGTTTTAAAAACTGAACGTAGCTTAGCATAAATATTAAAAAGAAACTCCGCATCTTGTTAGGCGATAAAAATGAGAATAAAAAAAAATCGTAGAAGCTATGAAAAAAAAAACCTTTATTAAATTAATATAAAAAATATTGGCACTCAGTCGATCCGCGGCAGAAGCTAATACCATTTGGTAATATTCCATAAAAAGTCCCAGCTCAGCCCCGTGATGCTCTTCCGGACAGAGTGCCAATATAGTAGTCAACGTGGCTACATTGTGTTACCAATATTCGCGTGCTGGCTATCGTGCAGTCAACCCTTTTCGCATCCTGCGAGATTTGCAATGGCGATCGTGGCTGCCAGTTAGCTTGGATCGATAGAGAATTAAGTTATTACGTGTACCAGTAAGTAGCGCGACACGCTAGGGGTGACTTTTTTTTTCATCGCACAGCATATAGGAAACATCGTTATTGGTGATTATCGTTTCCTTGGGGTGGTAACGTGTTTCCTCGGAGTACACCTGATACGCGTAAGTTAGATCAATACTAATTTTACCCAAAAAATTATATCGCAAGACACAGAACGTTCTAATGATTTATTCACGTTACACTTCCCCTAAGCTGTTAATCCAATTTTTTAATTTTTCTCCAATTTTCACGCCAACGCATATCACTCTGCAATCGTTTGATCGTACATCCCCGCGAACGCTGGTACTGCAATGGGAAAAAGTAGAGAAACACATCAAGCCCAACGCAAAGGTTGTAGAAGAGCTTTTTCGTAGGGGTGTGAATATCACGTGGCGCAATGGAGCCTTCATAATGGGATTGCATACGAGTAAGGTGGCGTCACTATGGCTGTACCCGACTAAAAAGGAATGCGCAAGGTAGTTACCACCTCCCCCCGCCCCCACCCCTCCGTCCCCGACGGCAATGCGAAAAGACGGACTGAGAAGAGAACTTGAAAAAAAAGGGGTAAAGGAGAGCTTGAATATAAAATCAGTGACTTCAAGTGCGAATGGAGTGAACTTACGCCAGCTTAGGGTTCAACCTGTACAAAAGGGTTGCAGGTGGTTCAAACGTAGGGTGCATGACCAAAGGGTTCAGTGAAAAAGAATCCTTTGTAGGGTACCGACGAGAAACACGCCATTTCATTCCACCCTCCCCCCGCCTCCCTCACCTTATTTATTTCACCTTTAAGCCACGAAAGAATACCTTCGCCAGGGTAACGGCTGGCGGTTGGGCGAAGGGAGGGGGAAGAAAGGAATCAACTCCTGTTTTCTCCATTTGCCATCGGTGCTCCGAGAGATAGCCCACACTCCTAGCGTAGAGACTCTCGGAATCGAAATCCGTTTTCATACCCTCCAACGTTTTCCCCCGTCTAGGGAATATCACTAGATCATTGTTTTTTTCTGAAGTTCACTTTGAACCACTCACTCCTCGATCGCGTACGGCCAATACTTGCGTGAAAAATTTAGGGGGTCATCGGAGATATTTATACGCGATATACTGTATACAGATGGCGTGCTGTAGTACGCTTGTCAATCTACACCCATTTTCCGACCCCTTCGCACGTGTTCACATTGTTAATTGCTCGTTTATCGCAAGCGACTCTGCGCGTTACATGTCGATGACTAGTTACAGGATCCCCAAGTGTTCATGTGAACCTTGTTCAGGTGATAATACAGAAATTTCGAGTTATCAATTTTTTATACAAACTTTTTAAATTGGCCATTAAACGCATAATCTACGAACTGCATTGCCCATGCAAAAACACGTAACAAAGATGACACTGCTCGCAGGATAATAATCATTCGTATATTCTATTCCGACTTAAAGTTATAAGATACTCGGTCAAAGAAATCTAGGCCTCATCGAGCAATAATCGGTACGAAAGGGAGGATCCGTGGTAGAGATTCAAGGTGAAAAAAAGGGGTTAGATTTCCTTCCCTTTTCACTATGTTTTCTCATACCTTCAAGGCGTCAGTTTAGGTTAGGTTAAGGATTTACCCTCGGCTCCATCGAAGGGTAGGCTTCGATTCGACTATAGGGAAGCCATCTATGGAAGAGATTTTCTTGTGGATTGATGATAAGGGTTGGGAAGGGGATAAAATTGCATCCAAGTATTTACGTAGGACCAAGTATGGCTTCTCGTAGTTGTCGCCAACGTGATGAAGAGTTGCTTACTTTTATTTTTATATCTGGGGGACACGGGTGGTGGCACTTTACGAACGACAAAATCAAAATGAATAATCGCTATGAGTACAGTACATGCACCGTAATCTCATAGTTACCGTAGTTATAGTTTTTTGTGTCACCCTTTGTAATCGGTTAATTTAATTATTTTATACCGCATAACTGATAATATCGAAAGCTTATATATATCTTATATGTTATAAGGTGCGGTGGAAAGGTCCACAGTGAAGGGGGTACCGTGAGTTTTGTGGCAAAGCTGAGTTTGATAGCTCATGAATTAATTATATCTTAAAACTACCTTAACCTAGTCGCGCGCCTTATGGCTCAGTGCGTGTGGTGGAAGTGTGGGTGTGTATTGGGATGGGGATGTCCGTCAATCTGTCGGTCGGTATGTCCAGTAACGTTGCAGCCGTTATAAGTGTGGTTACGTAATTGTGTGCCTGTCCTGGGGTCCTTCGGATTCCCTATTCCACTCATCCTCCGTCTGCCTCTCTCTCTCTCTATCTCTATCCATATTTCTCTCTACCCCCCTTCTCACACCGTGCTCTCTTCGTCTCTTTCCTTTGGCTTTTTCGTCCACGCGCTTCGCTGCTCGCGCTCGAACTACCGGGTCCAGCGACGATTCCGGGGCCTCTCGGCCCAACAGAGTCGTGGGGAAGCGTCACAATAATATACATGGAGTAGATTTTGCTAATATTATATAGTCTATTATCAAGCAGCTATGCTATACTAGGATCCAGCTAACTATCCTGATCATATTACAGGCTTTGTATATCAGGGTCCATATAAGTTAAGCTGACGTAAGCCGCCTGCACTGTTGCCAGACTCTCGACTTAACATAAAGGTCGTATCGCATCGTCTATAAATAATTGGTAATCAGTGATGGCCTAATGTGAAAAACGTTTCCACGAGTTTTTCATCCTGAAGTCAAATTACCGTGGGCAACGACGTAATCCAAAGCAGGTAAAATTTGGAAGTTATCGTTTAAAGGTTTAATATCAATCGTTTTCCATTGCCACCTATATTTACTCAGCAATTCGCCCAGATGTTACTCAATCCTAAAAATTTCTTACCAACGGATATAGGAAGTTGTTCCGCAATCTATTGCCATAGGGGTAGTCGGGTTTATTTAGGACCCTTAATAGCTCGACTAACATAGGGAGTTGAAAGCCTATTGACATCAGCAAATAGCAAATTTCAAATTCACTATGGGGACACGTGGCCGGTATACACGCGTACTGTAACTAACCAGGAAATTCATTCGTAATACACGCGATGCTAATTAACAAGGTAGAAATATTAAACCCCATTAATTATGTCATGTGCTTGCCGCTGAAGTTTGCACCCCCCCCCCCCTGCGCTACACACGTCGACGAAGCTTCCACGCGGCGCCGTGACCTATCTAGGGGTGGTTTGGAACGACAGAGAGACACCGTGTATCAAAAGGGCAGCAAAGGGGGGACGGGGGGCGCTAGGGGCCGCGGCTATCAAAAGGGGGTTGGAAACGTGAAACCTAATTTTACCAACTCAAAGGGCTCAAGGTAACCTACACTCAATTTGCCGGACCCTGATGAAAAGATCTGTAATAATGTTTCGTTTCTACGGTATCGTCTTAATCATACAATTTTCGTTTCTTTTTTAACAAAAAAGTTTCAGATTCATGAGCCAATTTCTTTTTTTTTATCAGAAATCATACACACAATGCTAACCGCAATTGCGCTGAGGCTCGTTCACTGCGATATCTTTGTTTTAGGCAAATTGGCTTCTACGAACGACTGCAGCTATTGATTTTATAGAATTTCATGAGACCTGACTCTCTCGATATGAGCAATGACGTAATGTTTTTCATTAAAGTCACCAGAATGTACACAAAGTCATGCGGTTATAGGTAGTTTATCTTCGAAGCGAATAAGTCAATACGTCAGTCTCGTCGAATCAAAATACATCCATGTGCTATATTTCACGTTATTGATATACATTAGTGTTATATTTCATATGTATCGAGCTATACTAAATCGACTAGTTTTGATATTCTCGGTCAACATGTAAATTTTATCATATTTCCCAGGTAACTGATGGATATACAAATATTCTCGAGCTTTTTCATTTTTACCCCAAATCCCACGCCACCGATTACCCGCAGTTCGAAGCGCGTGTAAAAAAAATATTTTGTTTTCCCCTTTATATCATCCTCTAACTGTTACTCTGCACATTCGTTCCATCTCATTTTTATTATTCCCGTTATTTATGCACACAAATGAATTTCGCACTGTCCGACCCGTCACGATGATCTCACTCGGACCAACTGGCTGTAAATTTCGACATTTTTACATTTACGTATGCGTGTTCTATATATTATACTGTCATGTATCGTACGATCGTGATATACTATTCAATTTTGATCGAGCGGTGGAAAGATTTCTTTTTCCTTTGCCATACGGTGGGAAAATATTATGACATACAATATCACATTGTGACTAATGACAGTTCATTTATTTCTGCCCATCCGTATTGTCCGTATAAGACTAAGATTTTATATGATATATCGATATGCGTTAAATCATATATTATATTTCGTTCGTACCACAAATAGAACTTGTAAGCATCCTAGGCTCTAGACAGTCAGGCCCTGTTATCCAGTCAGGTCGAAGCAGCCTGAAGCGAACCCAGTCGGTAATGTAGTTTTTTCCTAATTCAGGCTATAGACGTGCAGTTTGATCAGACACAGACGTGCCCTGTCAGGCATTATTTACGAATACTGTTGACAGTTATAAAATGAATTGAACTTTTCTTCTTCTTAATTATTTCTACGTACACGAATATTTTCGCATTGATACTGACGATCGCTAAGCTTTGCAGGTAACTAAATATAAAAAGAAAAGAGAATAAATAATCGCATGTTAAAGAAAGTAGAAAGAACAAGATTATAAGTAAAGAAACGCAAATGAAAATTTTTGTAAGTTTATAGATAAAATATTTCAAGGCTATTTTGACGTTATCAATTAAATGGCCGATTCATGCATTTTTTTCTTTCGTTTACTTGTTTTTGTTCTTTCCTTTATTCGTTTGCTGTTATCTTGATATAGTTAAATTTATTTCACTTTCACACTCTGTATTTCTCTTTTTTTTGTACAGCAAACGCAATCGAAACAGTTCAATACCGAGCGACCGCATATCTTCTCTCCCGATTGGACAATTGGGAGTCGAAATTCTACGACATCCAATTACAACTCGCACAGTGTGTATTATCGGTTTGCAGGACTATTGGAGTGCAAGTTCGATGTTAGCCGTATATATTTATGAAACGCTTTATTTAACACGTGTTTCTACCTCCGTGAGGTTAATTGGGATAGGAAATTCGGCCATGGAAGAAAAAACAGTGGAGAATTAGTTGGAAATTTGAAATAACAGGAAAATTAGTAGAAATTCTATATTAAGCCAGACCCGAATATTGGAGTAAGAGAGGCAAAAATATACACGGTATAACGAATAAAAATGTACAAATACACAATAGTGTATTCAAGTGGGAAGAATTGACTCGCGCGTTTCAAGGTTTTGTCCCTGCATCTACTGTACTGCCAGCATATTTTTCTATTCGCTTGCTTATTATTATTATGCGATTAATAAATATATTCCCACGGGCTAACCGACTCTAACGTTTACCCTTCTTCTCCTCGTCCTTTCACTAAAATTCCCTAGCATTTGTACGTATAGTATAACGTGCCTGGCTATGAATACGTCATTAGCATTAGAGCTTACGACAGGTTCATTCTACATATGTATGCCCGAGCACATATCAATCCTCATATATTTTTCGCTGCTGTAAGATAGAAAACTGAAATTTTGTGACTTTTTATTTAACTGTTAAATTTTAATTATACATCTATAGGCCTCTAAGATATAAAATTATGCACTCAATTACAAATAGTTCCTGGTCGTGAGTTCTATCTCCGAGAGTTATAGCGTTAATCTTTTAACCCATGGAACATATACCATATACCGCGTTGTTCAGACCAAACGTATTGGCGAAATTTTTGCGTAACCATTTGATTATAATTGTAAAACCATATTTAGATGGTACGTCTCGGCTAAACAACCCTGTATATGGATGTTCAGATAAATTCCTATAAATGCGCATGTAAGTATCGATAAATCAGAGTATTATATCAATTTTTATTATATATGGTCGTAGCATTCGATACACCATGATCCTTAATCACCCATAAAAATTCCCAATCGTCCATTAAGAACGTTAAATTCGTTTTCCTATACGGCACAATAGATTTTCTACGACTTTATGTAGTCATCTCGTAAAATCTAGGTGGATATTATTATTTCGACCTCATAAAATCTACTTTATTCGCGCTATCAATTTATCGCGTGAGATCCGTGTTATCCAAGGGGGTTGTAGGGTCAGAGAACCTTTCTTGGAAAATCTTCTAGCATCTCCCTTCGGTATCTCTCGTCTCTTGAAAATTCCTGTGACTGCCGTTCATCGACAAACCATAGGGGGTATTTTTTACTGGGGCGCAAATACAATGAACCACACGAATTTCATTTTCTTGAAATTTAAATGCGTCTTATCTTCCCTTCGGAGGATCAAAGGAAAAGCCATGATTTTTCTCCTTACGACAAGAAGGAAAAGAGGGGGTTATTTTTATACTCCGTGGCTGGTGTAAATTTTCAGCATGTGAAAAATCCATAAGTCGCCACGAGTTCACACTGATAAGGGAGCTGGAGCAAAAAGTGGGGTGAAAAATGGTGCAGGGTGAATAAAAAAAATATATATATATATTTATGACTCCGCTGAATTTATAACGTGATAAGAAATTCTGTATTTTTCGGTTCGTAAAGAAATCAAAAACGAAATAAGGAAGTTTCAACCGAAAAAGTCTGTAATCTGAAGAACATTTTAGTTCTGCCACTTTTAACGAAATCTAGTACCTTACTGGTGTTTATTACGAATTTTTTTATATTTAGAGGCCGGGCGGATTTTTCTACTACTTTTCAATTCTTGACTAAAAATTTTAAAGCATATGTTAAAGTAATATTCTGTGAGAAGTATGAGACCGACATGGGTCTGGAAAATTGGCTTCCTGTCCATTCCGGTAATAAAAATATATTTGTCATAAAATACATATATTATTGTTACAAATATATAGCAAGCACAAAAATACGATATTGTTTTTATGATTATCCCCATAATTAATATCCAAATTTATCGTAAAAGCAAGTTCACTAAGATTCCGATTAATGGTCAGGATACATTCTTAAAATTTAGAATATTAAACATAATAGCATTAAACGAGTAAGCTTTAATCAAAGTACGAATCTGAAATAAAATAGAAAACTTGTAAACGTAAATTAGAAAGGAAGCAAAATAAAAAAAAGATTTCTTAATCCTTACGATACTCGCATCTAAAGCATACCAAAGTTGCTAGAGATATCTCAGTTCTCTTCGTTCTAATCTTTCTTCCTTCTCTGAAGTCTTTTTCTGGTGATAAAGTAAATCAGAATAGATCGGGGAACGATAACTAAGCATAAGCCGAAAAATCGGCTTCCCGTCCTCTAAAGGTTAACATTTGATTTCGTAACATTTTTATCGTGCTTACCTTTAACGAATATGACCAGCAGGAACAACACGAAAGTGATCGAATTGTCCGTAACCCTGATATACATTTTTCTTGTTTCGAATATTGAATAATTTTTATTTTGTCACCCCCTTCCGTATTTCTTTAATACACTGCTAAAAGTACCATGACTTTTTTTTCCCTCACGGCAAAATAACACTTTATCACTCTTTTGATTAATTGGGCTACGATTAATGGGTCAAACACTGTAGTTCGTTCATGCTATAAGAATAGTCTTTTTAGCAGAACGTTACGTGCGATA
The DNA here is from genome assembly GCA_030142655.1 of Trachelus tabidus. Lineage (NCBI taxonomy): Eukaryota > Metazoa > Arthropoda > Insecta > Hymenoptera > Cephidae > Trachelus > Trachelus tabidus. The sequence continues at coordinate 72,645 of JARQTI010000208.1, read as the reverse complement.
CATACTTAAGAGGGAAGCCCGTTCCACACAGGGTAAAATGTTTAAATTTACAAGATAAACATATTTAACTTTAATATAACTAGGCTCATCTGAATTGTGGGTTCCTCAAGGAACTTCAATGATAAATATACAAAACGGGCCACGACTATTGCATCATTTAGCGATTAAGATACACAATGTAGTATCAATCACGTATTGACTCTGTACAAAGCAAGTATTCTTTAAAACATGAACAGAGTATAATAATCATTTTTCACTGACATCGACTTATTCCTTTTCTTTGCTAAACTTTACACTGGGTTATAAAGTTTCGATTATCCGAGTTAAACGACTGTAAAAGTTCCTAATCATATTCAATGTTATCGCGACATTTGGTATTAAATATTCTTATCTTTTCTTAAATATTCACAAAACTATCTTCGAATAACTTGTGGCCCTTTGAAACTTTGTACACGCGAAAGTCATGCAATCACTTATAAAAATGTTCGTAATATCTGAACGTTGCACCATTTTCAAAGTGCAAAGATATACATAAATTGACTGGCTTCGACAAATTTCTTAAGAACGCTTTTATTCAGCGAAAAATTTTTCTGTTTTCACGTAGGCATCGTGGATTCTGGTAAGTTGTCGAGACTAGATTCACTAATCGTCACTAGACACGAAACTACGTATATTACGTGCATAAACGTATATCACAATTAATTCTCTTCATAGTAATTTACATTGTCTTATTTTCGTGTTACATTATTCCAAGGTCACCCGAAGTTGATTGAAATACGAATTATCTCGTGGAAAAGTTTTCCAATGCGATCCGAACCCTACCGCAGTTTACGATAGACTGAGTATACGATTGCTGTCTTATTACTCAGGGAAAAGCTCATGGCACTAGAGGACCGTTCGGTCTGCGCATGCGTATCGCACGTTGCGCTTGCGCGTCTTAACGACTATTTCGAATTATCGTGAGATCATTTAACGGAAAGATTTATCTAGTCAATGTACGTTTATCAATATTGCGGATTTTATTTATGGCAGTGAAAGTTAATTTACAAAATGTATAATACAGGTATTACTAGGTGAACAATTAGAAAAAAGAACATTATATATTATTTTAGGTACTCCTAATATTTCAGTCTATAAGACATTATTAAGTGAAAAACAAGAAATTGATCGTACGTACCTGTTCGTAGAATATTTGGAAAGATTCTTTGTAATTTTCCATTTTCTGATATTATTTCTAATTTACCATATTACGTGGAACGTTAACTTTTTTCGTCTACGAGCTTTTAACTTTTTTACCATTTTCACTATGAGTCGTTGAACATTGGGCTTTTCCAGTGGCTGGGCTTTTTTATGCAATATTATGAAATGCCTGTAAGCTCTATACTAGGATAATATTTATAGAGTCAGCTTGCAAGCGTTATTGATATTTGCGAATATTTAATGTATAAGTTTTGCTCATTTCCAGACTGTACTGTATGTATGTACATGTATCATACTATATTGACACATTAACAAGCAAAACGCGTTGGAAAATATTTGTTGCTGTAAGATCGAAAATATAGTAAATTTATCAGTCAGAAGTTCAAGCATAATATCGCCGAATACCCAAAAATTATTTATGCTCTCAAAAATGCAACGTTTACATTTGCAATATGAATTTTCTGGAATCAACGATATCAAATTTCAAATTGATTGGTTAGGGATTAAAAAGAGTTGGTTCAATACATAAATTATTGTTTTATTTAGTCTCTCCATCTTGTCAACTTTTTCTTTACAATCGTCCATAGTAATTTTGACGTTGTGCCAGGTGGTGGCACCTTATCCAGGATACCATAAACGTACTATACGGATTTTAGGATCTATCCTCGATTTTGTAAGAATCTTTTAGAACCTCGTGACATTTTTTTTCATAACAGTCATAAAACTTTCACTCTAACAGCAATTACACTCTACCGTTAGAATTTCCCTCGATTGTCCTTTTTCTCTTTCTTCTATTTTTACATCCTTTCTATGCTCTACTTTCTTTATCTGCTGGAAACTTACAGAGAATCAGGACGTTACGTAACGATCCGAGGATTAGGTATCACATATATATGAATGTACATATATATAAGGACCAATAAAAGATACAAAAAAAAGTGTCGAAGCTCGTATCAATCCCGATGCTTTTATTGGAAATCCATAATTACAACATACGCTTGTCGCAACAACAACAACAACAACAACAACAACAGCAAGAACAACAATAGCAAAGTAAAAACTTGGAGTGGAAGATCGGTATATATATAGGAGTTTCAGGTTGGATGGGTGATAAGCAGAGGAGGGTTGGTTCGTTGGAGTACATAGAGAGGTGGGGGCTGTACGTATGTATGGAGGGGATAGCGATTAATGAAAAAAGGCGAATAGAAAGAATGCTAAACGGAGGTAAAGGCATTAAAAAAAAAGTATAAAATAGGGATTGAACAATTATCCACTAAGAAAAAAAAAATGTATAAATAAATAAATTGAAAAAAAAAGGTGTAAAGTACCCCCTACCGCATGATTCAGGTAAACGAAAGCTTCGGATTTCTATCGCATCGAGCTTTCAATATATCGCGGCGACATTTGCGGTGACCATTGGAGCTTTTCATGAAACCAACCTGATATGTCCAGGAAATACGTCATTTCCTTGGTATACATGTATACAATACACATACTTATATGCACAGTTATACGAGGTATGCATCTATACCGTCTACAAAGGCGTACATACATTTTTTCTTCACCTTCGTTCAGACTTCATCCTTGCCATTTTATTGGAATTTTCATAAATTTTTCTTCAAAATTTTTTTTTATAAGGAAAATTCGATGCGATCGAGCTTCAATTGTCCACGACTAGATCTAAGCGCAGAAATTATTATCATCATCATCATCATCATCATCATCATTATTATTATTATTATTACATGATCGTATCAATAGATAATTACAATTTTTATTTGTATTTACAATATATAATAGAGCGAACATTTTTTCAAGTTTTTATTTCTTTCTTTTGGTTCATTCTCTCCTTTTCACGCGAATTTGTTAATTGTAAGCTATTTACACACTTGTCATTATTTATTATTAAAATGTTACGATAGGGGTGAATAACTTTTTGGTGACATTTTTTTACGCGAGACGCGTTACTTACAGATGTTAAGGAGAGAAGAAAAAACAAAAATCGATAAATACACGCGCATACATCATCAACGAGTTTTGCACTTATTTAAAGAAATTGTATTGAGGTCTCTTCATATTGTTTTTTTTAATATATATAATAAAAATTCATTCAACATCTCAATAGTCATACAGGTGAAATATCTAAATGGTAATTGCCAGAAAATTACAGGCTTTCAAAATTAACGATTAGATTTTATATTTCAATTTCTATTTACGTTTTGGGAGCTTTCCTTTGTTCTTTTTTCTTCCTCATTGTCTTTTCTTCTCACTCACTCTCATACATTATATTCTCTTCTTTTACTCTCTCCTATCGTGATATTTATCTCGCTCTTTTACATATCCTACAATATTCATATCTCATCTTCGCATTCAATTTTTGTAGGACCTATTTATCCATTGATGACGTCTTCATTTTTCAAATTCTCATAACTTTTCTTAATACTTAACATCACTCGAGCCGAGCGATTAGTCGAGAGTTATCAACAAGAACGTCATTATTGAATTGGGTCCATTGATAATAAAAATCTTTTAGCAATAAAATTACATATTATTTTTCAAAAAAAAAAAGGCGAATAAATTCTGTAATCCAGACTGCTTCACAAAATATAACAATTTACAAAAAAGTCATATAACTGGTTTTATCGTTCAAAAGGAAACGTCCATTAACCACATATAGAACTAGGAGACAATAATAATAATTCAAACATATTGTTTTCATTTGTTCTTTTGTTCGGTACTGAATTGTATCCTGTATAAGGATCAGTATTATTACGCATGACTGAATCATAACCTAAATACAATCACTGTCATCCTTATCGTGTTCCATTGTAATAGCCTATTAATAGTTACAAAGGTAATCGTTATCGAGTGATTAAACGAATTTCCACACAAGCAATAAAAATAATGAAAAAAAAATTTGACAATTGAAAATTTTCCTATTATACTGCTTGATTGTTTGTTCGACAATATGCCTTATGAACATACAAACTCGATATTTTAACAATCGACATCATCCCCCATCAAACCACGTCTATTTAATCTCTTCAAAAGCTTTACTAAAACGGTCATATACGATTTCGCACATTTTGTGGTAGGAGATTACTGAAATTTCGCAAATACGAATGGAGTTGGGAATTTTCTATTAAATAAAAACGAATCGTTAATGAAAATGCACGTAATAACAGTGGCACCACCGTTGCTGAATCTCGATTGGTCGGTATAAATATTTTTCACTTTTTGACTTGAACGTCCTTATTTCCTTTTTCGATTAAAAGCTCGTGCGAACCTATGTGAAAAAATAATGAACTAAAGAACAAAGAAAGACAGACATATTCCGATTCATCGATCTTGTATAAATATATAATATAAAAGAGTGTTGAAGGGATGCCGGTACTATTTTTCTATTTTATTTTAAAATGCTATTGCATAAGCTTTCCTTACTCCATCTCGTGGACCAATGGAAGTCCTTTATTTTTTTACAAAATTACAAATTAATCAAATACACTGAAAGCAACGTGGAACATGAGTTTACGCATTATAGTTCAACGTTGATATTTTTCATTTTATTAATATATATATATATAATATATTAATCGAATTAAAAAGAAAATATAGATACAAAAGGCAGACATAAATTGTGTAACTGTTTGAGGGGCAAATAGTTTTTCTTCTTTTTTTCATTATTCTAATTAACTGTCCATAAAATCTATAACAAACAGAAGTCAATCCGTTATTCCTTTGTTCGATATTGATAAATAAATGATTGCTGCAATTTTTCACGATACAACGTACAGTAGCGTTTAAAAATATTTACACAAAATGTAAAATCGTAATATACGGTTCTCAGAATAATTGGTACTGATAGGAAAAAGCAGCGCGTGATTCGATATGGATTTCCATAAATTATTTTTTTTAATCGATAGACAATTGACTTTTTATTTGTATTATCGCAAAATCTTATTTACCTTAAAAATACGTGCACGTCATATCGTGTGTTTGATGTTGTGCACCAAAACTTTATTTTCTTTTTTTTTTTCAAAGAAAAAAAATGAAAAGAAAAAAGTTTGTTTACAGCAATTTTAATATCTCTTTATCATTTTCTCTCAATCTGACAATATATCAATATCATATCTCTGTTATCATTCATCATTAATATTAATCCCATTCTTTAGGCCTTAACTGCTAAGACCAATTTTTTTCTTTTCTTCACGTAAAATCCTTGTATCTTATTATTTGGTATAGATTCGCGTGATTAGCTGTTCCGACTAGGGTGTCAAAGGTCACGTACCTAAAAATGGTTAAGAATCGCCGAATTTCGATCCTCCACTTTTTTTTCTTTTTTCATTTTATAAATACACATATACTTTTCTCACTTTGTCCAACTTTTTGATAAGGAATGAAACTTATGACGTCAACGTTAAAAGTTTCACTCGGTACGGACCTCTCTACTTATTTTCTTCTTTAAATTAATTAACTTATTTACATGAAAACGCTCGTTATCAATTGTGTCTCTGCGAGTGTTTTTTGGTACATTTATTTATATGTGTATGTGTGTGTGTATATGCAATATACAGAGAGACAGGGGTACGGTCGTTACTGTACGTTAGTTTCGACACATGCATTTATGCTGTAACTTCTCTAACGTGCAGTTCAGGCAAATTGCAACGATACGTACATAGGCCAGTTGCAGTTCCATGTGTAATCGGCGTGTCTGATTGATTAGTGAAAATTTAGAAAATCCAAAAAGGCAGACGAGAAAAAAAATGAAAAGGGCGCGTGAAATGAATATTTGAAGCTTTGGAACGCTTTGATCTGCGAATCGATTAATACTCGATGCAATTTGCCGAACTTGCTCTAACCTTTTTTTGTTTCATGCGCGTTTGCCATTTCATGGATTTTCCGTCCATTACGTAACTGCTTTTAGGTTTTGACCTTTCAAAGTATCTTGATTTACTTACAAATTTCAGAAATTACATATTCAATGCGTACGCAATTAATATCATTAAAAATATTGCAACATTGAATTTAGTCGTTTGGCCGTGATTTTAAACATTTTTTAGGACTTTTTTTTTGCGAGCGACCCAACGGATTCTTTTTAGCCAGCTTTGAAAATCCGTGCACGGGCGAGTAGTGCCTTTTCACAGTCCAGTTCAACCTCTCTCGTTCCATTTTCTTTTCCGCCCTCTCGTCTCTCCTACTTTTTGGTTTCGTATTGTCGCATCACACTTTTATAAAAGAACACGCCAAGCTTTGGTGTATCGCCTTCGAGTGATTATCGAATTTTGTTTTTCAAAAATTTTCGTTACTCGCACACTCATATCCATTCATTGTTTAATTTTTTTCCATTCTTACAAGATGTGCACGCATGATATTCTACTTCACGCACGCGTGCACATCTGCATCTTTAAATATATATACATATACATTTCGAGGACGCGTATTTTCCCGTACTTATTAAACAAAAAAAAAGATTTTTAAAATAGGAGACAGTTCATAAAATTATTAGAATCAGTTGAAATCTCTCTCTCTCTCTCTCTCTCTCTCTCTCTCTTTCTCTCTCTCTCTCTCTCTCTCTCTCTCTCTCCCCTCTCCCTCCCTCCTCCCCCTTTCCCTCTCTTATATAGTTCCCACGTGAACAAACGTGACAGAGACCATCAGTCGGTATTTTATTTTCGCTTGGTCTCTCAATTTCCGATTGCTCCCATCTTATACCAGTTCCCATGGAAAAATCCAAGAAACTGATGAAACTAGGATTATTCACGTACGCATCTGACCATGGGATTCATCACTGTCCATCTGTAATAACAAATTAAAGCCATTTTTCAAACACTTTTCGCTTCTTTGACAGAGGACTCGTATACGAGTCCTAGGTAATACATTTTCTTATATCCATATATTATATCCATACTACAATTCAAATATATGTCATATACTCAATAGCTATTTTTAATAACCCCTAATCAAGAAAAATAACAAAAAACGTTTGGAGATATATAAATACAATTTTGATCATATAACCCAAGCTAAGCTAATCTACATAATCTCATAAATGCCCAAGTACATCAATCATTGTTTTAATCAATATGAATTGGAAGCATTAAAAACAAAAGAAATCTTATTTTTCTAATGAAAAAAAATTCAACGTTTGCCTATGCGAGTGACACTTTATTCTGTACTGACTTACCCATGAAAATTGGATTTTTACAGAATGGTCGCTGCGAATATTAACAATTGTCCCATAAAGAAGATCAAACTGGTCGAAAGACTATGGGTCGGGCTGCCTGAAACATAAAAGACATTTACGTCGAATCAATGATACGCTTGAAATGCAGAAAAATGAAAACGACTGTAAGCAAGTGTTAAAGAAAGTGCCCCTTAAAATACATGATATAATTTAGCCATAACTTTTTCTTAAAGTGTTGATCCAAAATATATTGGAACAAACCGGGAAAAGAAAAAAGGGACGCGTCATTTTTGTATGCTGCAGTGCGCTCGATGTAGGAGGCTACAGAATGAAGTTAGGGTATAAAATTTAATGTGAACGTTATGGGGTCGAATTGATGTGCACGAAGAGTGGCAAAACTGTTCCAACGTTTCGAATAATGGCGACGTCCTCGGAGCATCCCATAGAATGGGTTGCATGATTCGAGCTTCTATGAGGATACATTGCTCCTGGAAATTCTGAAGCCCCGTCGGAGATGCTGGGCATAACATTCTATGGGGTTGCGACAGGAATCTATAACGTGATACTGCCTGGTGAATGCTTTCGGTCCAGTTTTCAAAATCGTCAGTTCAGTTCCCAGCCACCTGTGGTACGTGAAAATATTATGTGTAACACTATTTATTGTTATTATAATTTTCACATGTTCGATAACGTATGATAACGAGCACTTGGCGACCTTTGAGGAATTTCTCTTTCAAAATGCATCGGAAAGGTATCATCCCCCCAGTTTCAAGATGGTAAAACGTTATCAGGCATAGGTCGAGTGGAATTTGGCTATTCGCAAAAGCTTATCCCCGTAAGAACCCTATAAAATGTAAAAATGGCGACACACCTAAAGTGGAGTGTATAGGGAAGCTGATAGTAGGTATGTTCAAGTAGGAAGAAGGGCCAGGGACAAGTGAGACTACTTTGGTTCTCGTACATGGTGAACAGGATCCTTGGTTAAAATGGTTATGTCATGCTCTTAACTTTTCACATAAGAGGGTGGGATTCACACCGTAAAACCTGGTTCGCGCTCTGCATACAGGGACAAGCGGGACATATGTCGCTGGTAGCAGCTTTAATCCCAGGGGCACCCTGAAAAATCCCATTAAGTGAGGTCGACCACCGAAAAAAGAAAAGAGGTTGGGGGTGAAAATGGAGAAATTACACCCCGTGGAGTATGAACGTGGTCATGGGATTATATGGTGTGCCATGAGGTATCACCGTGATTATGGTAATTCACGAAACTCAAGGCGCGTCTTCACAAAAAAGTCTGTATGACATAGGAAGATAACCCGTAGGAAATATTTCTTATTGCCAATAGTTTATTTTGCCAAAGGTAATTGACGATTTTCCATTGATCTTCATTCATTTAGCACGTACTACCCTTGGCAAAAAAACATTGGCAATGGGAAATTTTCCTACGAGATTATCGTGTGTCGAAATAAATTCAAGGTCATCTTTTATTTTTGTTGACGGAATAGAAAAATTTGAATGGAGATTACAATTCGAGATGCGAATTTTCACGTGAACCACTGATTCGATTTTCATTGAGTCCTTTTTCAAACTTTGTACACAGTTACGTTCTGGAAATCTGTGGTTGTTGAAAATTTTTAATATTATAAAACTCATGACGCCTTAACGGCGAAACCCTTTTAAGTATATAGTATGTATTAAGTAAGTATATATATATATATATATATGCTAAAATAAGCTTTGTGGCTCCCTGTACTCGTCCATGAAAAAGATAAAAGAAAAAATACCTTTAACCTTCCTTTTTACTCTATTCTCCCACTTCTACTCTAACGGTTCCTTATCACTAGCACGAGGATTCGACTTCTCCACTAGATTAAAAAAGAGATTTAAATGTATTCTATGTATCTGCGTATGACAAAAGCACTATGAATCGAAGCAAATTAAAAAAAAAAGTCACTAGAATATAGGTTCTTAGCGCGTATCTTTATGTCTTTTGATATTATATCTATAACTAGATATACCGAATCGAGATAAAGTTTTATGCATGCATAATTTTTTTTTGAAAGCTTTGATAAATTTTTATTATGCACTAACAATGACAATTTTGATATAAATTATCTTTCGACGTGATTTTCAAGTTTCCAATAACCGATGTTATTATATTTAGGGTAATTACCCACCTTTATACATGTCAATGGTTTTCGCTTCTGTTCCAATATCCAGCGGATTCGTTTAACGGCTTGCATGTATGAGAGTTCGCAAGCATCAAGCGGGTTATAAGGCGAACCGGTTTAATATTGGATTTGTTACGAATTACAAACAGCTTAACGGTATTACCACAGCCGATAACACCAGTAAAATTTCCAATGAGTAGATTTTGGAAATACATATAAAACTTTTCTACGTATAGTTAGAACATACGTATATACTGTCTATATATTTTTATAATTTTTTTTCTATGCAGTAACGTCTTTGAATATCTAGAGATTCCCTATCGGTATGTTTCCTATTTGAATGAAATTCTCAATTTCTACGGATTTTCTTTGGCAATATCATATGCATTGCTTCGCCAATAAGAATTCTTACCGGTAATGCAACATATGCTACTGATTTTCTAAAGCTTGGAAAGGACAAATTTTGTCTTTTTCATTTTGCCGAAAATAGGTTATGTCAAGCTGAACTGGCTCCAAGAACTTACAGAGGATTCTTGTACTTATATCTTAAATTTACCCACAAGTTAAAATTTATGTAACACAAAGGAAAAATTAGTGTAACAAACACGTACAAATAACCATTAAAATTAAATGGGATTCTACAACATTTTTTCCACGAATAAGTGAAAGCTTATACCTATAAGTGTCCCTATAAGAAATTTTTTATTCAAACAACTAAATCCATCCAGTGATAAAATATTTTTTACGAAAGATAATGTCCCGGCGGTACGAATAGAAAATCCCAGAATTTTTCTCGTTCCATAAAATGAACTCAATAAACTAATTCCCTAGATCTCAAACTTTTGCATTTTCCATGTTATCCTGACAAAAGGACGAAGAGTAGTTTTCGCAGGACATTAAGCGTCACCCTCCACATATACTGGAGATTGTATGTGTCTGCACTCTCCCACCCCTTACTCCAGCAGGAATTCGTTACACACACAGACTCATACAGAGGTTCTCGCATCTGTTCACACACACACACACACCTCATCTCGAAGGAATGACACGATCCATTGAGCAGTTATCCTGCAGGATGGAGACTCGGCAAGGACGTGAATTCGCGCAATAGATACGTTTAACGTTCTATCCGGAATTCCAGCATTTCCGCAGGACTTACCGTGACTACCCGGACTTGGTATTATAAAAGTTCCTAGGGAATCACGCTGTTTATTGGGGGATGAAACCTATCCCGGATATTTCAACGGTCGTGGGGGAATCACAAACTATATTGGGGTGAAAATCATTCTCGATACGTAAGTGTTCAGCTTTCGGAATGACCTTCATTGGACATATAAGGAAAAAGTAAACTATATATAAATATAGTCCTTAGTAAATAATCTAGGGATCATTTGCATATCATAGAATATGCAGGGTATATAGAAACTGTGTATACGCAAGTATATTGAGGGACGTTTTATATGAAAATTTTATACTAAAAAAGTATCTTTTAAACGTTGATTTTTTTTATTCTCAAATACAAAGATGTTCTTCATATGTTTGCTTTAGTACTGATATTGATTTATAAATATTTGTCATGCTACTGATAAAGGGAGATACGCTTTTCTTTGTATAGATTATCAATGTCGTAAAAGAGGAATGTTTACTTTGTACTGCCTAAGGTATTAGAAAACAGTAAATAGCATATAGTACGGAAAGCACATTGTTCCTGTACCGGACATTAGTGCCTTCTCCCAAGCTGAAATAAGAGCTTATCCCCGCCATGCACTCAACGCTGTTCCTATTCTTCTACTTTGCCTTTCACGAGTCTCGAAAAATTGCTATGCTCGTCAACGACACCATACTGTTCTGATATCCATATACCGATCGCAACTATAAATATTTGAATGATTAAGAAAAGTTACTGAAAAGTCCTCGATACGATTATTAATTCGAAAACGAAGTACGTTCGCGCTGAAAGTCATCCCTTGGTAACGCATGGAAAGACTGTCTTGGAAGATCTACGCGAAAACCATGATCGTCACTTCTTTAGCAATCTGCTTGAATACCAAAACGTCTAGATCGAGTAGTAAATCGGAAAGGATTTTTGGACGGATTACTAAGGAATGGCTTCCGGAAGCGTTAAAGACGAGAAGACTGAAGAAAAGAAATTGGGACTTTTCAGCGCCAACCTATTTCGTTATAGAATTAATAATTTTGAATATTTAAAGGTCATTATTATAACCGCTGGTTATGACACTTATCGTTGTGATCGATACCTATATCGATATATGGATATGATAGTATTATGGTTCTCGTTGACAAGCATCGAAGTTTCGCGAGACTCGTGAAAGGCAAAGCAGGGAAACAGTGACAGCGTTCGGTACATGACGGGGCTGAGCTCTTATTCTAGATTGAGGCGGCATTAATGTTTGGCACTGTACTTCAGTTTAGAAGGTGGTCCTGGGGAGTGTATTCATCTGAAAGTGCCAAACGAGTGAAATACCGTGAACTTTTTGAAACCTGTCATTTTACATTTATGAAAAATTATTACGAAACGCGAATTATTATGGTGATAGAAATAAGAAAGTTTATACGATTAGATGATTTTATATAATTACGATGAAAGATGTATAAATGCCATACCTACATTGCGATGGTTACATTTCGAAGATTGAATATGTTTTTAAAAAATTTACCGTATTTTCAAATTTCACGTATCTAGCACAGGGATAAGGTCACGCCTCGCGATCCTTGTACTTTTTTTTTTAATACAGAAATTTATATTATTTTGTTAAGTGGACCATGACTTTTTCAACGTTTAGTAGATAGGGGTGGATTGGGTTAAAAAATAGAAATCCATAAATAACCGAAATGCCCATTACCCTTCGCTAAAAATCACGAGGCTCCTTCGTACCTCCCTTTTCGCTTTATTTTCCTGGCTACTCGGCCGTGAAACTCCCTAAAATTCTACAGGAGAGGCAGTGGCGGGGGATTCTTTTTTTGCATGGAAAATCGAACTCCGTGGCTGGAACGCTAATGGGTTTTCCCTAGGATAGGAGCGCGAGAGTGGAAGGCCTATGATAGTAGTAGAACAAGGGGTTGGTTTCGAGTCGGTCGGGGGTTACCTTCTCCAGTCAGATCCTAATGGACAGGGAAGACTGCGTTATCTCAATGAACACGTTATCAGGGTTAGCCAGTGTTGAACACGAGAAAAATGTACTAGACAGTTTTATAGGGAATTTTTCTATTTCTTCGTCCATCTGAACGACGATCGATACTAATTCAAGGGTTTAGACCTGCTGTTCATTCCAGATCATTCCACAGGCGTTGCGTCTTCCGTTACAAAGCCCCGGATATAGTCCTCTTCTAGGGTATCACGTGCCTGGATTTGCATCATGACCGAGAGCACCATCACGTTCGAACAATATAGGTATACGTGTTATAGTCGATCATCACTGAATCCAATTCCTATAGATATTTTTGTACGGGGTTACCTGACGTGAGCATATAACACATGTATAACGATGTGAAAGTTATATGTTACAGTCGAGATATTTTTTAGGTCACGAATCTTCTTTCATTTTCTTCCCAAGAGAAGCGAACGAGTACACATTGCCGGTGGTAGGGTATTTGGTTTTCTACTGGATAAAATGTATAACCCTCAGAAATCACTATTTAATAAAATACCATGGGGATACATATGGTGCACGTGCTGGTGAATAACACGCACGCAATAACAAAACTGGCTTGGCAGCCTCGAGTAGTCTCGCATGTGTGCCATGCTAGAAGCAATATTTATCCTTTCCTCTGGCTACGAGGAACCAGTCTCCATATGTCACCGTAGTACCCTACCCGCAGCCAGACCCCATAAATGTACAATCTATCCCATGGATCCCACACAGTCTGCTCCTTCGCGACCGCCAGACCCATAACAAAGCTCCATGGCACGGGAACTGTAAATAATTCGAGGAAGCGTTCTACTATTTGCCTCGAGACTGTACCCGAAAGCTCCTTTATCCTGAATTTCGTAGTGCGGTGCAACACGCCAGACTCCATCTCCTGGTAAAGTCCACAGTAAGAATTCATGATGCGCTTTAATTACCTTGCTGCATTTTAACGGATACATAATTTTTTGTCTCTTCTCGTGTTTTGTCACGTCTGTTTATTTTACCTTCCGATTGCCAAAAATCATTTGAAGTTGGATTTAGTTCCTTTTTTTAGCCCGGGAGCGCGAGTATAGTATATCTTGGTTAGATCCGTAGCTTGCAATGTCAGTAGGATACATGATCCTGAAGGAGTTTTACTTTGTCGGAGGTTAGGTTAGGTTTGTCGGGAGGGTTGCTTCTGGGCAATGCTATCAACAATAGATGGGGATGGAATTCCCTAGTGACTTAAAGGAAGCCAACCAGGAGAGTGTCGGTATGTACATACATACATTCTTACGATCCTATCCGCAGGGGCTGGGGGTAGGGGGGAGTCGAATTGATTGTGTGTAGACATCGATTCCTAGGTACAATACCTTCAAAGAGGGAGGAAGATTGGGCCCTGAAGGATATAAAGTTTCGGTTTGTCAAGTATCTCGAATGCGCTCAAAAAAAAAACCGTAGGGAATTTTTCACATTGAAATATCCCTAGATTGGTAGTTACTAGGTACAAACAAGATATCTCAATTATGTTTCATATATTATTGAATCGATCTTCATTGGCTAAATATATAAACATAAAAAGTGATTTTTAAAAGTTCCACTTCATTTGAAAAAAAATTAATTTTTGGGAATTATGAAACACATGGATTTTTTCTTCGATAATAGAGCTATTAGGATTTTTTATTGATCTGCCGTTTTCACTTAACGCTTATGGGATAGTGAAGGTGGTTGTTGTCCAATAATTTTGAATTTTGTAAAAAAGAAATTTTAGGGGTAAACTAACGATCATTTTCCATTCTCGTCGTCCGCTGTTAACCCTACGCGATACACCCGAGCGTATTCTATCGTCGGCTTAGGAAAGCTTACTAAATGCAGAACGTAATGGGATCCCGCGGGGATGAAAAGTGGTTTGTGGATGATAGTGAATGTGTAGTGTACACGTTAGGGTCCTATAGCGAATAGTAGGGCGGCATAGTGCAGTCGGTGTACGCTAGGGGATGATAGTCGAGTAACCGTTTTTCAGTATCAAAGCCTTCGCGAGCTGGAGCAACACACCCCTCAAGTGAAAATGGTGTTGGCATCGAGGTGGTGAACTTTCCAAGGGATGAAAGTTAAGGCTAGTTTACCAAAGGGTTGGTTTTCTATTTCGAACAAGGCCATCGCAAGGTGTAGCACAGGACGAGGGATGCTTGGGCTTACCTCCTGAAAAAGTGGAGAATGTCCATTGTTCGAGAACCACCCCCTTCAACGGCTACCATTAGCCACGTGCAGTAGTGTTCACGCTTCTCCATAGGGGTAAAGCAGGAAGAGAGGATGTTGACGAAAAAAAAAAAAAACTAAATAAACTGGAGCACCCTTTGTACGTCTACCTTATAGCTAATCCTATATTCCGTAGATATCGCGTTAGCATTCATTTTTTACTCCTCTCTTTCCCGTTCATTCTTCATTTTGTAAGTGCATGAGAAAATCTAGGGAAAATGAGTGAATAATAAAATCACCACCCTTTCAAGTTAGGATAACAAAGTGATTTTTCTTGCATTGAAAGGCTTTCCTCTTACTTTCTCTTATCTTTTTCTTAATGAAAAAAAAGAAAGCGCAGGTCGTGTACGTTTACTTAAAAATTCTCTTTTCAGAACTCCCCCTCCCGGGGTAAGTCCCCCAAGTCAGTTTTTCTCGTTCACCGCGAAAACTTAACTAATATCTGGGCTGGCGCAAGGAAAGTCTAATGGTTCGTATAAAGGGTATCAAATAATCATTAAGTCAGCCATAAAGGGATCCCTGCCGGATGAGGGATGATTTTCGACTACGTCAGAGGGATGGCTGAATGGCCTAGGAGAAGGTTAGCAGGGCTGGGTCATATGGCCATGCTATTTAGAAGGCTGGTCAAATTATGAGGGTCAAAAGGGGTAGTGACGACGTGGCCTGTTAAAAATATTTCCGTAACCACCCATCAAAATTTTCATATGTGAACGTATTTTTCCATCTAACAAGATTTTCAAATTAAACGCGGGAAGGGGGGGGGATCTACATAGAATGCCCCAACATTTTTTAATTTATCTACAGCACACGGAGTCACCCGTAATGTATTATGGGTAACAGCCGAAGCATTTCTCTCTGCCTTGTAATTAGTTTACAAAGGTATAGAACAGTTGAAGAATGGTTAGTATAAAGGTGCGTCTGTCCATAAGAGTAAAGATCTACTTTGGCGTTACGTGGCTGCATCCATCCACGTCCCGTTGCCCGAGTATTTCAATGTGTATACAGTAACGCCAATGGCGAATCGCGTGCTTTGGGAGTAGAAGGAGGCGGAAGGGGGGAGGGGTTAGAAAAAGGGTTTTTGGGAGGTTGCGGACTGACAAAAGAAATTCCAGGCTTTTCGCAATGGCGAACCATTACGGTCACGTGGCTTAGGATATTACGCTACTCTAATTAATCCGGGAAAACGAACGAGGCAATGAACGGGACAATGGCCAGTGCCGTACTAATGCCCTACGACCAATCAGTATCCTACCCTAGGACTATTGGAGTCACCCCCTCGTGGAGACCCGTAAAACTACCACCCGCCAGGTGATACACAGTCCCCATTGTGGGCTGATGAAATAATTGGAATATACGAGTGATACGTCGACTAACAATCACCCAATCGTATCTATTCTTGGCTGACGAAACGTTTCGAGGGTTGATAATAAAATATAACGAAATTTCGTTAATTTATTTAATAAGTACCCGTAAGGCCGGGAGCATAGCAACCCCCTCGTTAATGATATCACTATTAATTAATCTCATTTAGGTTCACCCTTTTGCGAACCTTCATGCCGGGAAAACGACTATAAATCATTTGAGAAGTATTTAAGGGTGTTGAATCGGCGAGTATTAATTCAATTATTTTCTGGTTTATTTTTAAGGGATGAAAATGGCCATTCTCTTCGCTAATAAACACCTGATCCTTTCTTAAGCTAAGTCCTTGAAAAAATTAATTATTCATTTCAATACCAAAGGCTAATTCCAACGATCGATGTTAAGGGTGTAAGCATCATCTGGATATCGAGAATCTTCAGTAAAAATTACATTACCTCAGATGTGTATACCGAAATGGTATTACATTGTCAGGTTTCTTCCTAGTCCAAGAACTACCCCTATCAATTAAGCCTATATTCAGCTGCATGCGTGCCTAGACCCATATAGTATGTACAGGGTGTTCCCAAAGTTGCCTAAATAGATATATGTAGATATGTAGAGTTCGACCATTTTTCAGGATAGTCAGGCATTAAACACGGGATTATATGGAGAAGGGACATTCGCTGATCCGGCTTTCTGGATTAAATGGGAAAAATCGCCGGTTTTATCAATGGTGAGCGTGCCACTTCCGGCCCGCTGAGGATGACTAATGCACATCCGGGATATCCATGTACGAGACCGCGCCGTATCTCACTTAACGGCTTTTATCCTTTCTATCTATATTATTTGTTTTTCATCGGTCCCCACTTCGTCGCCATACATTAGAAGATAAACGAGGCGGAGTAAAATTTTCGGAGAAACCGTAAGAAAGGTCCGTTTAACGTTTATGCCTCTTTCTTTCCACATGAGATCGAAATTTTCGTGTGTTGTGGCGTCACGACAAAAAAATTTCAACGACCTTCCAACTCACGAGGAAATTAGATTTTTTACGATGTTTTCGATTTCGTGGTTATTTTTAGTACGAAAGACACGTAAAAAGACAAGAAAACACTTGGGGGATGACGTTACAGGGATTTTTCGTGGAGAGTCCTTAGAAGAATTGAAAAGTCCACTAGACGTTATATCCAAGAGTAAATGAAGCTGAGGGATGTTATAAAAAAAAAGTAAAAGGTCGAAGAGGATGATTTTAGCTGGTAATTTTTTTTTCCCAAGAATTATATGGTGGCTGGCGTGTACTTTTGGTTTTACCTGTCTATATCACAGGATTACGAAGCCTACCCCTTTCGCGAACATCATCCTTAACCTCAATTGGAGATCTCCGGATACCCCTGGGAGGCGAAGGGAGTTGAACTCTTGTACGCTGGGGGTTGAAATATACCATATCCCTAGGATACTCGCGAAATCTTACCGGCTTTGCCAGAGGCTGGAATTTCCATTAGCGTCGAAGGTTTCCTCTGTTTGCGTACAATTATCCATTTAATTACTTCCTTATTTGCGAGTCCACTTTTTCCTCTGATTTTCGCGCATGCGCACCAGCATCATTTGTCGATAATGTATTATATAATTCCACAACAATTTAACCACCCCTTACTCATTAACAAGGACTCCAGTGATACCATACGGAACGATGCTTAACTGTCAGATATTTTAAAACTTATTTTTGAAAAAAAAAAAAGTGATCAATAAATTTGAGAAGGGGCTTACCAAATAATGGAAACAAAAAAAAATTAACACCACCTATTATTTTTGTTACAATTTTTTTGGAATATTTGACTCTGACAATATTTCGTGGTACAGATATTTCGAGTTGACGAAAATAAAGAGTTTATAAATAAACTGCATCTCTCGTCGTCTTACGATTCACCGAGAGGACTCGGATCTTCTTTAGCTTTTTGTTCAACGTACAATATCGGAATTCATCACGCGCATCTGCACCTTACATCGTATACGTGGATTCAGTGGAATTTCGTATTGGTCCGACGCGGAATGGAGAGAAGGTCGAGGAACTTGATATTCTGCGCCGCGTTTCAACCAAGAGAATCTTTTGCTTCATCTATGCTTTGTCATCTTAGCTAAAGTCGTGCTATAAAGAATTCGATGCATGCGCTCTCTGGGTACAACTATAGGGATATCAAGTGGTGAAGCTTCAAGCAGATGAAGTTATCAAGTATTGGATTGACTTGGGGGGGTGGGGGCAGTAGGAAACGTTTGCATTGAAAATATAAGTAGAAAAAGATGGTAGAAGACCAGACGAATTCTTTCAGCCGTATTCTGGCGTCACATTGCATTTAGACAAATGCGCCTAGTTCACTCACAAAATAAATCACCCTGATAAGTTGCATTGCAAATGAATCTGCTAATTATCGCGAAAAAAAAAGCGAAATAGTCATTAATGGAAAAAAAAATTACATGACACGCTCGTCCGTTTAAATTTGTGTACACTTCTAAGATAAATAAAGGAAGTGGAAAATCCAAAAAATAATCCAGACTCGATTTTCACTCTTGGATTTACCACGGGACTGATTCGATTTCCAGAGTGAACGATCCAATTCGTTTCATCTGGATCGGGTAGGATTACAAGGTAGAAGGTGGAAGGTATAGAAGGTATGTGGTGCGTTCTGAAAGGTTGAGCAGTAGACGCGAAATTAACTCCACGTTTCCCTGATCAAACGCTTAAATTTTCACAACCGATTCGAATCACCCGGCAGGAACTTACTTAGGATATTTATAAAGTCTTTCATGTTATTTCCAAGGTTTACGCGAAAAATATTAATAAAAATTTTGCTAAGAACCTACTCGTATATATATACGTACATAACCTATATGAAAATATTATACTCCATATATAGATTTTAATGTGTGTACTCCATGCTAATATGTCTTTAGCTTTAGTAGTAAAGCCAATAGAGAAAGAGAGAAGGGGAGGGAGTCAGGGAGGGGATGGGGAGAGGGGGAGGGAGGGGGAGAGAGAGAGAGAGAGAATCAGTTCCGGGTATAGATGGCACAGTTGGGGGTGCTAAAGGCATTTGAGGCTAAGGGGTGGTTTTGTGGCTTGGAGGTAGTGCGACAAGAGGGCTATTATTTATTACCACTGATTTATAAGACCTCCTGTAGTTACCTAACAACCACCTACACTTCATCCCCATTTTACACCATTCCATTTCAGCCATCGCATCGAAGCGCGTTGTTGGTTACATACATACTATATTGGTACCTACACATCTCCGCCACCCCTACACACCATAAAGTTCTTCCAGAAATTCATGATAAGCCATAGGCAATTTTCCAAAATCTCAGCAAAATTTTCGAAATCTTCGTTCTTGTCGAATTCATCCCTCCGTATCAACCAGGTAATCTGTCTCTATTCGAATACTGGGGTTTGTCATACATTAAACGTAGCTGAATGGTTTTTTGATTAATTTACCATAAATTACCTTTGACTTGGCAAGCCATTGGCAACGGGAAAGTTTCTTACGGATATACCAATTCTGCAGCGCCTAAAAATGGCTTGCCTGACTAGCATAGAGATACAACTACTGGCACTATTTAAATGTAGCCACGGCGTCCCAGAATTATTTGCGGTGCTAGAAATATGAAAGTCGTAGATGGAAAGAGCGAATAAAAATAAATTGGTTATTTGGGCCACAAAGACGGCCCGAGATTACGTAATCACCAGTGAATTCTAACTCAGATCAAATTAAATTCTTGGTTTCGCTCTACAAGTCCGTCTGCCAGGTCCTTGGCTGATGTGCGAGGAGCATCTATATCCGTATAGGAGATACATCAGTGACACTCCAACACTGGTGGAAAATAGTAAACAGTTTGTTGCAAAAGATGAAAAATCAGTGAAACAGTTTGAAAAAAAACCTTAAGATTTTTTTAATCATTCCTCAGTTTATTTAATCAATATTACATGGCCTTATGTAGATACCACTATGCCTCGTGAGTTTGAATTTCTGTACCAATCGATAGTAGCTAATTAAATTCCTTCGTTTATTGAATTCCATTTTGATTTTTGCCTTGTGTTATTATATTTCAGCCATATGACTAAATTTTAGATCAATAGTGGATTACGGTTTGCAATGATAGCGCAATATATTTGCAAATGCATAGTCGAAACAGATCATAAGGTATATAGAGTACGTTGGGTCTTTGAGAATATTTTTAATTAAAATAATTTGGAGTATTCGATTAATTGAATTTCATTTTCTGTTGATATCATATTATGACACTCTAAGTTTATAATATGGAGTAACCGATTCGACATACGCATATTTATCATTAATGTCTAAACAGGCGATTGGAAATTCATTTAAATAATAAGTAAAGAAAGTTTTTAATAGTTAATTTCAATACTTTTACAGACATGGATATAAATGAGTTTGTACATTTGCCAAAGTATTTCCAAATTATGAACAGATATTTGAGAGCAAAGGAACCTATTATCACGTTCATTGATATATAAACGTACAGCGTATTATAGTATCTAATATGGCCAAATGGCCACTTTGAGGACATATTACTTTGATTTTCGCCGACATGGGTGTCAAAGGTAGTAAATTACTTTGGAAGAGCCAGTCTGTTAATTATATGAGTCCTGAGAGTCTTCTCGCGTATTGCGTAAGTCCTCAAACTAAAGACCTTAGTCCAAAGAAGATCAAACAAACGATCCCACTCTGATTAAGGGTCGTAGACGTGACACTAAAAATAGACTCTTTAATAAATTGCACTAGGTCAATCAGATCAAATCTCCACAGACAAAACGTAAAGTCATGATACCTGTAAGTTTCGATATACAAAAAATAAATATAATCAAATTACGGAAAATCGATTAAAATAACTTTTAATCAGTCAATTCAGCTTAGATTCGTCGTCCTATACAAAATGTACAGTACCCTGTTACCAATATCCCTCTCTTCATAAATTAGTTAACAGTAAAATTTGGCAAGCTAATTTCGTTCGTTAATTATAAAAATCATATAATCATACACAAAATCGACGAGTAATCGAGTAATAATAAATAATAAATCGAGTAATTAGTCAATGGCGTAATTCCTAGAAAAAGTAACAGTACCTCGAAACGAGTACGAGTAATGAAATATTTCTCTAATCATTACAATTGCAACAGAAAAAGAATAAATATTTTACGACAACCTCAAATAGCTACAAGGGTATCCGTGATCGGTAAAACAATCATACCCTTATTCCCAGCTGCTAAAGCTACTGCGAACTGTCGTCAAACGGGACTAGATCGCTTTAGGAAATTCCAAGATGGTCATGGACGTCCATTCGACCTGATGGATGACAAGGAGGTATGCAGTCTTCCTCTCAGGCACTGACTAGACTTGGCAAATAGTACTGCGGGTGTTTAGGACACGGACTGACGACATTTCGAATGGTGCTTGACGGTATAAGAGTGAAGGTGTAACGGGGACGGGGTTGGTACAAGACATAGACTAGGTGAAGTAGGCTGAACATGGGTGACGTAACGTGTGTTAAAATTATGAGGATACCAGACACGCAATAGGTTCACGCGTGACGCAGCCGAGCTTCGTACAAGAACCTACAGCGAGGTTCGAGGTTAACCCTCTCATCCATCAACCTTTCCACTCTACCCCAAACACTAATTAGTACGCCTGTGCTCTACTGGAGCGAATAGTATTTTAACGGTAAAACGACGATAAAATATTAGATTTCGAACAGGTTAAAAATATTTAATGAAATAGAAATTTTATTGACTCTTCGGATCGTGTAGGATCATTCCGTCAAACTGATCATCTGCAAAGTCAATGAAGATTAAAGATACGCAGTCTGTGGATGATTACGAAATTCAAACTGATACGATGCAACGTATAAGAGCCACCTCAAAGATGTCTAATGAAAGCATGACGTTAGATATAAATTACGTGTCGCGACGTAATGATTCCGTTTACATCCCTAGTTGGAATTTCATTATGAGAACTCGAGGACCCGTTGAGGTCTTAGGCAGGGATTGGCTTAGTGGGTAACTTAGACCGGCGCTGTGTTTATCAAAGAAAATTAGTACCGGGTACAAATTTTATATTACATCATTACTAACCCCTTGCTACTAGGTTCACTAGTCTAACAGGGAATTAATTAAACGAGATGTTTGTACGAATAAAAGGTATTTCTTCAGAATTTTACACAGTCGTGCCATAAAGGAAAAAATATTGGGTGTCGCCAATTAGTTTCGCTGCACTCGATGTTGTTGCGAATTCTAAATTCTGCGGTATACGTGTATATATTCGTCGAGGTATAAAACTACGTATAGCCTTTGAACGTGGAGGGAAATTTAAAGGACATTTAATTGCTTCACTTTTACATTGCGACGCTGATTCTTCACCATAATGGTGAACCATTAAGGTTCGTACGTATATCGGGCGACATACAAATATTTTAATCAAATCGAGAGAGAAACGAGCGCGTTTATGCTAATAGCTTAATGGGGACAAAAGTTATAAGATGATGCGGTATGTCCTTAAGCATGCTAAGGGTTGAATTCTAAGACTCTTATTCGTTGATATTAAATACGCACACGTTGCTATAAAAAGGGTGATGGTATACGTGGCATTGGACCTTATGTAATATGAAAGTTGTTACCTGGACAAGCATCATGCAATATCAAATTTTACTATGTTTAATTATTATATTTAATGTTCACATTTATTATATACATATATATATAGCAGTGCAATTTCGTACGTTCCTTATGAGTGTGCGAAATGGGATGTAGGTAAGTGCTTGGGGTTGACGATTTTAACAACTTAAGAGATACAGGATTATATGATAGCATAAAATAACAGGTTTTTATTAAGTTATCGATAAAAGGTACAACAGTCTTTATAATGTGTAAATGATAATCGTCAAGAGTAATGTCGGTATTGTAGGAAATGATTGTCCGAGGTTCGTCCTATCGTTGTGATTGTCTATTGCTACATGGTTCTGTCCCATCTTTCTGGAGCCAGAGGATATGCCTGTCTTAGCAAGGTAGCCCTAGTGGCGAAATGTCTAACTACTGGCTATGGCACTATGGGCAAATTGGCTAATCATGGCGAGGATGATAGGTTCAAAACAAAATGGCGTCAACTGACGTTTGCGAGGAAGATCGCGGCGCTCTCTTCAGAACTACGACATAATTTCTCTACGTACAGTACTCGGCGGAACGGCATGTGCTGCTATGCCGGAGGTTATACAAAATTCTCAATAATTGCTGAACAGTGGAATAACTTATGCTAGTTATTGATCAATGCAAATTTATATAATTTATATGCGCTATCCCAGAGGGCATAATATACCCTCGGGGACATCTCGACGTATTATGTCGAGCGAATAGACTGATGATTTAAATACCGTGCGTTATCCTTTCGGACATTAATCACCCTTACTATACTTACTTCTGAATGCTTCTTATTGAATACCTAAATTGATTTTGGAGGATCTACTTAACTACAATAAATTATAGATTGATTAGCGAGCAGCGCTAATCATCTATCGGAATTTATTAACATTTAAAATGTCAGCAGATTGACTTGTGACTGAACTTTTTCATCTGTCGGCTGTTTTTGACGCTATAGGCTTGCCCTTGTTCGTCTCTAACGAGTGCGCTCTCAGTACAGAAGTACTGAGAGTTTAGCCAATCTGTACCGTCATGGTATACATATATACAGGGTGTCTCAAGTTAATTAACATAGACAGATATCTCTGAAATATGTAGAGATGGATAAATTTTTTTCATACGAAAGTTTCTCAGTTTCGAGAGAGGAAAATGATGTTAATATTCATTAATTCGTCAATCAAGCCATTTTAGAGGATTTTAACTTGCCAATTTTTTTTAAGTGATGACCAATTTTGTTTTTAAGTCAAGATGTTGGTGGCGTCTAAACGAATTCAAACACGTGTATTCAAGTGCTTGCCGCTGTTTATTTTTAACTAAAACATTAATATGGATCTTCACGTTTTCAACGTCGGATTCAATTACGCATCAATGTCTTAGGCGATGTACTCCAGACACTGTTAAATTCTTGAAAACTGAATGTGTCGCAGAAAATTAGCAAACAACAGAATTGTTACATTAAATCGTAATACCAGAAGTAGTCTGTTAATTTATATAGCGGTATATACCTGTTTATGTGAGGTACCGTGGTTTGTCAAGGTTGACCAAAATTTAACGCTGCGGTGGTGACGACTTTTTTTTAACCATAAAAATGGATTCCTAACGAGCTTGTCAGACCACGTGTCATCACTGGAAATTAAAGGTGAAGTTTAAGGTTTACTATCAGATAGCACAAATTATCGATAATTTTTAATTGCGCATGCGTATTAGCCAATGACCTTACATTGGCAAATTTGAAAGTGATTAGCCCATCAGTCAACCCTGAGGAGGCGTCGTCTAAAAAGAAATTCATGTGGGGGGATAAGGAAAAAAAAACATAGTTCTAGAAAGAAAATGGGACACGATGAAATGCATTTGGTGGAAGCAACATGGGTTTCACGAATGAACAGTCAGTACCCATAAATCAGATCTCGATTTAATCCAAAACAAGCAAATTAGATGATCATCGGTACTGATTAACTTCCAGTGCAGATTTTACAGAATCGTCTAAACATAGTCCTGTTTATTGGTTTCAAGATGGAAATGTTCCAAGCTTAATAGCCCTAAATAGATCAGACTCCTCAGCCACCTTCAGTCTTCTGAGGTAACCTAATTATTCCCATCGCGGTAGCTTGTCGATCCGCAAGGTTAGATTGGAAGAGAAAGAAAGAAACCGAGTGGCAGATCGTTAGGTTACGGTACGGAAAGACTAAGAGAGCATGAGAGGAAGAGCAGGTAGAGAGAGACACCAAAAGTGTACAGCAGGTGTGGCACGTGTGCGATGCCCGTAATAGAGTTTAGCAGCGGGTGGAAAATAAAGTAAGGGAGCTGGTGTTTTAGGTTTAGGTTAGAAGACGATCAAGCAAGAGGAGCTAGATAGTAGGTAACGTAGGACCAAGTCCGACCAGAGAGGATGACGTGGGGTAAAATTGAAAACGTGACCGAGTGCCCAGAGGAAATAAATTAGGGGGTCAGTGGGGCCAGGAGTCCGTAATGGACGTGGGCGGAAATAGTCGAAGCACCCCGTGACGAGAGGGAGACGAACCATGCCGGAAGTTAACCCTTGGTTAGCTAAGGGGAATTACCGGTTTTAAGAGGATGTAGCTATGGCGTCAAAGTAAAGTTTAGATGAAGATTCGTAAGTGGAATCTTAGTGTCAAAACGCACATCCGTAAAACTTTTATTTGCGCAGTTGAGATCGGAATGGCGGATAGCTATAAATTGTCGTACTAAAATTTCTTGAAGTCTTTAGAAAAATGGTTGTTGGTAACCTTAAGATAAAGTGCATCCATCCTAGAAATGCTGCTGAGTGGATTTGGGGACGGGGAGTGAAAACTGCCTTTTGGAGACGGAATAAACGTAGCAAGAAGTTTTGAAAAGATCCTGGAAAGTGTCAAAGAAAAAGGGTTGGTTGGGGTTTGGGTAGAGAAATGAGTGAGGTAAAAATGGGGTGAAATGGGTAAAAAAAGGGGTTGACTGAAAGAGATGAGTCTCTGTCTTGGCCAGAGGTAGTACCGTACCACCCTACCTGGGTATGAAAGTTGCGGAGACGTGGTAGGGATCTGAATGCTAGAATGGACCAAGAAAACAACCGAGCCACCCCCGGAGAAATACAACGAGGCAATTTACCCCAGGACTTTCAGGACAGCGGAGTTGAGCGCCGGCGTTGATCCGGCAACAGTGGCAGAATGGAAGAGGTTGGAGATTTAGGTAGATGAAAAGATATAGGGATCCAGAGGTAGGTCCGGAAAGTGCCCCTAGATACCAAAAGTAAAAAAAAAAAAGGAAAAATTAAAAGAAATAAAAAATGAGCGAATAAAAAGGGGTTGCTAAATAAAAAATTACTGGATCTCTTTTATGCGTTTTAAATAGTCCCTGAATTTATTCAGGATTTATTAACCCTTCTTTCTCGTTTAATTACTTCTTTTTCTTCGTGAGTACCTACTACACAACATATCCATCTATCTATTTATATACATATATATAAATGTGCGCGCGTGTGTGTATGTACCTAGGAACCTACAGCAACGAACGTACTATACAGTACCCTCAGTATATACCGTACCTACTTTATACCCCAGCAGCCTCCTACACTTAATCCAAGCCCGTCTGATCTCTCGCGATAATTACACTTTGCTCAGCCCGGGATACCAAACTAATGAACGTTGGTCCTGGCAAATGAACTTTTCGGGAGATTTATCCCAATGATACTTTTCAATCCTTTCCTTGGGGCGATTCGTCCAATAAACTCAGTAGGTTCGTATTACCTATATTATACGTTTGTTTGCTCACGACCCTTAGAAGAGTACCCTTGGAAATTTTAAGGGGTTTATAATATTTTCAATTTATTCGAACAATACTATTCTTACATTAACCTCCTATTGGTTAGGTTAACTTTGAAGAAATAGTCTATGAAAACTTGGACCTCAGTACTGTCCAAAAGTCGCCCTCAGGGTCAGCAGAAACGATATGAAAACCAATAAGGTCACCAACTGTTTCCTACGATACTAAGCAAGATTCGGTTGGTCAAATTTCCAAATTAATAGTATGCGAAACCCTCGTAACGCACAATTCCCTCCTGACCCCTTATGACCCTGCTGACTCGAACTTCAGCCGCCAAGGGTGAAATTAGCCTTAGGTGATTCCTATAACCGCCAAAGCAATCTTTGTCATACGGTACCGATCGCTCGATAGCGCTGGCAACCTAATCGTAATAATCACAAAGACGGGTACTAATCACTCGAGAATAATTCAGTCAGCGTTATCTATGCGCAAGTAGCTATGCGCAATTTTCGTAAATTCATACCTCACCCGCTACACTGCAACCTGTCGAGAGTATAGATACCGAAGTAACGTGGCATCATGGACTAGAATTGAGATTAATAAGCTACAAGAGCTCCGAGGGTGCCTGGACGCCATGAACTATAGAGCTGTAAGGATTGGTTGGGGATGAAGGAAGATGCTGGTAGAAGGTACTTCGTGTTTCAGCTCATCAGATGGCATTAGCATGCCAGACTAATAAATAGCCGAAGTTGGGCATGCGTTAATGCCCCTGTATATTACAGTGCCGTGTGAGTGCCTTTGCCTGGCAGCCTTATGTGCTATTGTACGCGGAGAATAGCTAATAGCGAAGGTGGCGTCACATAGTTCATAGAAGTAAAGTTCGAGTAGAGTCGATCTACGATCGACAATGCAAAGTCAATGCACTTGGCTAAATTAGTTACCGAAGTCTGACGATGCTGCAGATAAATTACCTAGGGATTCGTGATCGAATCTGTGTCCGTATTTTTGTCACCAGGTATAAGAAATAAATCTATAGGAGCAATAAAGGGATTTTCTTCACGCGTCTACGTCGGTACGTCAGGAATCCCTAGGATCCACTCGTCAGTTATTTCCAGACAATCGTACAGTTTCCTAAAAACTCCCTAGACCATCGTAGACACGTTTCCGCTCGAGTTTAAATAACCAGGCTCCATCTCATGAAGGTGTAGTGGAAGAGCTAAACTCGAAATGTCTCCCTGCTATGGCTACCACGCGTCTGGGGATATCCTAGGGGATTTTCCCGTTTAGCTCCCGGGAGTTCATCCCGTATATAAGACAGGCTGCGCACGTACTTCTACATCGCCAGTTCCGGAACACCTTGGAAAGCAATAAGGCATTGGAAATGCGATCGGGCGAATGCATCCACCAGACCAGCTAGTTTCAACCCTGTTCCGGGATAGACGCGCAAGAGGTTGGCTACACAACTGGCTGGGATTACTATGCACTAGGGGAAACAACGGATTCTAGGGTCCTACAGTTCTGAAGATGGTAGTTCATCCGTTCTTAATATTCATACGATATTAAACAATAATTTTCTTTCATTATTTTTCTCTCGTGTATCGTGTTTCAGGATACAACGGAGACTTTTGTATCCTTTTTTTCGATATATTCGTTAAAAATCATCCAATTCAGGAAACATCCCCTATACAAGGCTTTCGGGCCAATGCTACCATATGGATACTACGATATGCAATCTCTTAACAGTTCAGGTCGAGACACTGCTTGAGGCATGCTAGTCTAACATAAGTCAGGCCAGGTTATGAATGCAACCTGACAGACAACCCTGTAGGAGGGTAGATAGGAGGGCAACCAACTCTACGTATTATATGCAAGAGGCCGAGAGACGCCTTTAAGAGACAGCCGACAAGGCCGATGGAGCTGAGACCGGAAGTCGCTGAATTACGAAGGGTACTTGTATTCACGTCAGAAGTTAATAGCGTGATATTTCGAGTTCAGATATTTTGAAAAAATTGAAAATTGTAGAAATACGTGTTATGTAATATAATAATAAGTAATAGTGTTAATATGTGTAAGTGAAAAAAGGTACAACCGTTTTCGATTGGGAGAACAGAAATGTTGTTAATTGTCTAAGAGATTTACGAGTTCATGAAAAGCCTATCCATGGATGAAGGGTGTCTTCTCATGATATTCTTTGGGGTATTACCTACTTTTATTTTATCGTCTGTTATTCCTTTTGTCATTATCTGTCATACCTTTTCAGACTTACAATCCCTCATTCTCCTAAAGTCCTAAAGTACATAAGCTTACCGATATAATTAGTAGCGGTTTTATATAGCGTAAGGGATGAAAAATTTCATTAAAAGAACTTTGATACTCGTTCGTAAGAAACCTCGTTATTAAACATTTAAGGGTGTGACTCAAGATGTAACTAGACTTGCCAACGTTAAAAAGTTTAATCTACAGATTCACAAAGTAATTAAACGGCTTCGATAATAAGAAGTTAAACGATGAAGGAGTACACAGGAGACTTAAAATTTAGTTTGTACATTAGAGCCAAGAAAAATTGCAATATCAACTCCTAGCCAATAGATACAAATATAATAATTTATAAAAAAAATAGGGGTTTAAAAAATTTTCCATTTTTTCATCTAGGTAAGCATAACTCGATAAGACCTCTCTCTCTCTTTCTCTCTCGTAATCTAATACTACCAGCCGTTGCATACTTTAATATGTTAAAGGAGTTCGTAGTGGGTTGGGGTTTGCTTCGAAGGGGTTGAAAGCCAGCTCTTCTGGATACCCGAGTTTTCGAGGGTGTGAGGCAAGCACGGAGGAAACTGAGATTTACGATTGCTCAGGCAATTTCTCAGAGCGGAAGCGAAGAGGATTCAATCTTGCGACTTCCGCCAAACCACCCCCTCTCGAGCCTCCCGCGACTTCTGTGCGAAAAACTGAAGCATATTTAACTGTCTGAGTCTAGTTACCCGTTTCTACTTGGATGACTCGTGCCTGATCTTGCTACTACTCGTTTCCACTTCGATGGTCAGACTCTGATCCTTTACCTATTCATACTCGAATACCCCGTGTCTGATCTTTGCTACCTCTTTTCCGCTTGAATGACTTTAGTGCGTTTCCGTATCAGAATCGCCTACCCCTAATCTCGCTACTTAGGCTGATTTGGTGGACAGTACAAAGTCCTCGGGACTGTTAAGTATGATCGGGGTCGTTACGCCATAGGACTCCTGTTTGCGCGATGTTAAAATAAATGGAGAATGCTCTAGGGGTGGTTCACCCCTATCGCATATTGATTTTCCGTCAATACCAGAGGCCGGTTCTCGATGATAAGCTATCAACTTCTGATCCTTTATACATCGCTATCCACCTCGTCCTCTATTGCACCCTCTAACCACCCTTAACTCAGCCTTCTACCTTCCGCTCAACCCCTGGTACCTTAACCGTAGTCCCACATCTGCCATGTGTCCTTGAGAATATCTGGCAGGACTCGAGGATCCTACAGGATTGAAGAAGCGCTGGCCAAGATCTTGCCATAAATGCCCTGTACTAATAAGATCTTCGCTCTTGTATATAATATTGTTTATAATTTAAAAAAAACATTTTTTCTAAATTTTCCAAAACACAAGGTCAATGCACTTTATGTGCGGAGATTAGGGTGCATGGGGATCGAACTCCTGTGATTATTATTTTCCTCAAAATCAGCAATCTCCCATTTATTTGGGAGAATATTCAAATTTTACCACATGTACCATAAACCAAGTGCATACCTTCCGCTTTAAGCGAATTTATCATGGCGGATGGTATCTAATGGCAAATTTCGTATACACTGAATCGCTTAGGAAGGGGTAGATATTATCAGTCTGCTGAAAGAAAAAGAAAAGGCGACCCCTATCTGAGGGTGAAAGCTAGTGAACAGGACGCATAACTAATAAGCCGGTACCCTGACCCACCCCAAACTTAAAAGCACGAGCCAACCGAGCCCTGGCATCCTTTCATCCTCGTTAAAGGGTAGAAAATAACTAGGTCACTCCACACGAGCCAGAGGGGATGACGTTTCAATTTTTCTCCTAGAATCCAGCGATGCATCTTACAAATAATGACACAAGCCCCTTCGAGGAATTCAAGGATGGCTCTATAAGGGTTGCTCGGGGTAACCGCCCGGGGCACTAAATGAAAAAAAAAAGGTTAAATTCCCTTATCAATCAGGACACCATTTTCAGGGTGGAAAATACGCCGGGGCATTAAAAATTAATCGATGGCAATATTACCGTGCACTCTAGGGGAATTTATGGTTAGCTTTTTTCCTCTCTTTTTCTATCCCACTCTTACAAGCACAATCCGCCAGAAAATGTGATATAATCCCAGCGGCAAAATAATTTCATTGACAACGAAAAAAGTTACTAGACCAGTACAAGTCCT
The DNA here is from genome assembly GCA_030142655.1 of Trachelus tabidus. NCBI lineage: Eukaryota > Metazoa > Arthropoda > Insecta > Hymenoptera > Cephidae > Trachelus > Trachelus tabidus. The sequence continues at coordinate 41,457 of JARQTI010000208.1, read as the reverse complement.
AGGGGTTGAAAGTTAGGTTCCCGGGTATTAGGTAAACTCGAGTGACACACCCGAATTCCAATAAGTGAAATCCATACCCAAGGGATACTGTCGAGATTCAAGGTGGTCCCCATAGTGTCAGGGGCTACTCGCCTCTCTAGCCAGACACAAAGCTTGTTCACGTATCCCGCGATATGTGTTATGTGGTTCATGATTTTTTCCCAGGTACGTAGCAAGTAACCTAGCAGCAGGTGGTAAGGGGGTCGGTCTCTTAACCAGCAAAGTCAGCCCCTAAGAATCCTCAGTAGAAACCCAACGTCAGCTGCTGCTTTCCCTTTAACGAATAAAATTTGCTTCATAGAAAGAGAACAACTTTTTATAGGAAAAAACGCTTATTCCTACAGCCTCTCGACTATCGTAGGACATGCACTTTAAACCTATACCTCTTGGAACTTTGCACTTGCTCAAGTTTTTCTTTCTTCTGTAAGTGAATCGATTATCCATTGGCAGAGGGGATAAAATTCAAGGGTAGAGGGTGACGCCTGCTATCAAGATGTTCTCGTGAATTTTTTAGTGACTCGGTCAGTGAGCCTCTACGTGAGGTTGGCAAGTATGGATTGAAAAGGATATCGTGCGGACCGTAAATGCTGGAGTATTTCATGGAATTTATTGCAGTAGGAGCGTCTGTTTTTCCCCGTTGCTTAACATCAGTCCCTTTTTCCTATTTCGGTGTAGTGTGTATATGTATTCCTTACAGACGAGCTGAGGGTAGCAAAGGTGACTGTGGTAGTACTGCTAGCAATAGCGGTAAGGGCGTATAGTTTAATCAGCAAATTGAAAGTTTGATGCACAGGCCAATTCAAACTACCCCCACGAAATACACCCACGCCGCCCCTATGTATATTCCCAGAGTTTTCTTCGAGAGGAAAGGCGGTCGATCGTCCCGACCGGATGTGCCAGATGGCGCCGATACTTGCGACATTCCTCACGGAATTTTGCATTTCACTTACTCCCTGTCTTATAAACAAGCTGCTGCTGCTGCCACAGTGTTAATTTGAAATTCGCTAGGTTTAATATTTTAATCAGGTATATTCATGGGGTACTTATTGCAATTATCATTATTATAATTTTCGAAAAAGAATGGCGTGTAAATTATAAAAATATCCATGTCAGCGCTGTAAATTCAACACGAGCTATTATAATAATTTTTTGGTTTCGACAATTTACATAGGTGCGATTCGACGAGCGGACGACACGACTTCATCGTCCTCCTGGAATTAAAAATAGTGATGAAGAAAAAAAAAGTGGAGAAAATGAATTTGAAAAAAATCGGCACGAGAGGTAGTTTGCGAGAGAGAAATGGTATAATGTTAAGGAATGGTTTAAAAAAAAATGGTATTCGCCCGCATAAACGAACACGCTTCAATCTCACTCACTTTCCATTCACCCCCTTCGACCACCTCACGTACACTGTGTCATTTTCTCGTTGCGCCTCATCATTCCGCCACCATCCACTTCCGGCGAATACATCTCAGCAATCCTATATTTGTTCCTCTTGAAATAAGTTTCACAACCACCCTCGAAACAATCCCCGTCCCCAACCCCTGCCGCCTTCCTTCATCCTCCTGGGCCTCTTGTTTCGATATAATCGAAACTTCCTTCTCATCTGTTTTTCTTCCAAATTTATCCTCATCGCTACAAAGTTCCCTACGTTGCCACATCTCACCCCTCTCACTACGTTCACACCTATCGTCAGGGTGCGCGACGAAAATATTTTGCACAATATACCAACACACCATCCGTGGGTGAACCATCCCTTAGTATCCAACCCCACGCCTTTCTTGAACAAGTGTTACCTACGTCAGACGAGGAATATATGCTCTGTCGACTGTATAAAATGGTTACAAATCGATTTTGGAAAATAAATTGGTAATGTACTTTTTTTACAGTGTCTTGTTTTTTTGCTCATTCGTCTTTGGAAATTGGACTTTAACTGCTTTCAAAAATTTCAATCAAGCACCTCGTCGGCAAATTTTACTGATGAGGAACAGAGCGCAGTCAAAATCTCTTATTGCTTGCAGCCTGCCTTCGGTTAGGATTATGTGTTTAATTTCTATCGGACAAAAGAGCTTTGATTACGCCGCGGCACTTTCATAAGAAATTATTCAGTTGGATATATCTTCGGTAAAAGCTAAAGTTTCCAAACCCCTTTATCGCAGTTGGCAACACCCGCGGTACACAACGTTTTACAGCACAAACATTTGCACTGACTTCCATCTTCTTTTACTTCGCTCCACGTCGCCCTTGTGGCCCCTGGAGGTTTTTGCGGAAAACGCAAAAACTTTTTTGGACCTCGCTCGACTTCCTATTAAAGCTTTGGATAAAGTTGGCATTGGTTTTGCGTCTGGTTGGAATCCCACGTATCTCTGTGTATGACGTGTAACGATTCTGATGCGAAATAGGAACCTTTTTTTTTTTAATTCAACAGCGGGGTAGTGGTGACATAAATTTGAATGCCGGATTACGTAATACAAGAATCGCTGTAATTTAATATCTTTTTTGATATGACATACGGCAATGGCATCTAGGTCTTTATCTGTATACGGAAGGTCAATTAGGTATAAACGCAATCAAGAGTAGAACATGGAACGGAACTTAGGGCAATGATTTATTATGGACGCAGTAGCAGTGAAAGTCGAGGGATGAAAAGAATATTACCAGATACGAAACGTAGCTTTTGATAACGCAACATCAAGATCCATCAACGAAGATCTTTTCAGGCACCAAGAAAAAAGAATAATCAAAGTTGAGAAACTGGAACGCGAATGCCGAAAGTACACATCAGTATCGGTCAAAACAAAGATATTATTTTTCGGCATTGTTTCTCTTTCCTTCTTCCCTTCGTTCCAATTTCCCTTTTTCGCACGCCCGGAGCCAAGTTCTGAGGCATTCTGTTTGGAACATTTTACGAGATCCAGAGGGGGCAGCGCTCGCTACAACTTTTCTAAATTTTTCGTGAGGGTTACTCTCGTAACCAGTGACGCTTTCCAGGGGGTTGAAATCGTCAGATATACTGACGAGGGAATGTAAGTGTCAAGAGGAGGTGGATGGGGGGTATCACAGGAAGAAAAGAAAGGTAAAAGTGTCAGAGCCACGACAGGGGTTGGTGGGAGCACAAGGGGGTACCTTTGGGCCATAGCTACCAGCCGAAGGGGTAGGTTGGAAGGAGCGAGGAGAGGGAGGGTTGAAAAAAGCCGTTATGAAGTCGTTTGAATGTAAGCCCTTACGAGCACCACTTCATCCCCTTCGACTCCCAACCCCCTACACCAAGGGTACCGTGAGGTCTTGGCGATTTTTTTCGTCGTCCCTTTAACAGGAAACCACCCCATCGCCACCATTTCACCCTTATTTCTGAAGCTCCCGCGGCCCACGACTCTCACTTTCTCTCTTACTACCTGTTTTTCCATCCCCCGCCAAAGTGCCCCCTCTCTCCTTCCCGACCCTCGTCATATTTATCATTTCACCTCCCTACCTTGGCAGACACCCTCCTACCGACGAGGCGAGAGTGCTGCCACCTAGTCACGCTTCGTTATCGTTCACTTTTCATCCCCTTTTTACAACCCGGCAACCTCCTATAGTCTCGCTGTATCTTTCCTTAAGCATCTCTCTCTATCTATCAAAACGACCACCGGTAACTTTACACGTACCAGAAGTGACTTGAAACTCCCCTTGCGGCTAGTGAAACTGTCTTACGTATCCATAGCTAAAATTACCCTAGAAAGATGGGTTTCGAATCTAGTAATTTTTTTTCCTGTCACACCAAATGGATTAACTTTAGTTTCCTGTCTAGCCTGTGTACAGGTATTTGTCTTCCTTACTTAGGATACACTAAAGGGGGTTCGATCCGTCCCAGAGATGGTAACAAGGTGTTTGAAATGGACTTGGAGGTTTAAAAACTAACTAGGAAATTAAAAAAAAAACATCTTAGCTCTGGCTTTTCTACAGTTTTCCACTGTTACCCCCCATAGTGCCTTTTTTCAACCCCCTCGAGTCTAATGGCGAGTATTATGCATTCTACGAGTAAATCCGATCCAAAGAAAGGAAGGACGGAAATATGGAAGAATGGAAGTTCAAGTTATATGCGGGTGAGACAGGAGCTTCTCGAATTCTCCTGGTGATCCGAGTGGAGCCTCGAATGCTCTAGCTAATCAGGCCCCCTTTGTCGCCCAAGTATGACACGCTCCTGCATTCGCCAAATCGCATGCAGCTACGTGTCTGGCATCGATTTACCAATTCTACCTATTCCCCTTGGCACCTCCCTTCCCCCTGATAGCCCCCCCAATCTTAGTCCATAGCAATTTCTCCCTATTTCAGCTATATGAATATACTTACCTATATCTACACTTGTCTGACTAGCTCCGTATGTTTTCACTACCTTGGCATTCACCTTACCTACTACGAGTCCTCTGTGTATGGTCTCCATTCTATCCTGCTTTCCACCATACTCAAAGTACTTTGGACGGAGAATCCAATTACGTATGTTTACTCCATTTGTGAAGACGTGATTTTGATGATTGGATAACTTGAGAATCTGGTATAAATATTGATTTTGAGAAATTCGTTGTCTTTGAACATTCATGATATTCGGCTACTCGTCTTTTCGCATATCTTGCTTCTCCACGAATATTGATTTCGCACCTACCTTCAATCATTATGTAATTCGTAATTACATTAAATTGGGGGAAAATGAAAAAGTTCACACTTTCAGCTGGGTCTTTTAAGAAAATTCAAAACATTCGTTGGGGAAAAAGAGAATCCTAGGAACTTTTTGACAAAAGCTTCGTTAAAATCCTTAAAATCGTGCAAAGTGGGGTGCAGTAGTGATTGCACGTCATGCACAGACAAGCCTTGGTTAGTGCAGCTGGTGCTTGGAAGATAGGGACATGTATATATATATGCAAACGGCTAAATTTCGAGTGCAACTTCACTAAACTGATCGCAGGATCTTGTGTGCGCTGGTAACTTCTGTTTTTTGGTAGTGTTACTGGACATCCTATTGGTGGTACATACGTGATTCTTGCGGGTATTGTTTTTCGTTTTGGCATAACCGCGAGAGGGGGTAGAAAAAAATGCTATATTAAATTTGGGTGCATTTCTTGGAAAAAAAAAATCTTACCGCCACCAACATTGCCAACGCCTGCCAAGGTCTCGTTTGGCGCCTGAATCTCCGTTTTTGGTAGCATCTTGATCATCGGGATGCTAGTTGTGGTTAAGGGTGGTCCTGTACAACAAATACGACAAAGCGAGTCCATCAAGTGTACTCGAGAAAAAAAAGAGACTAAAGTAGAAAAAGGAAGACGCGAAAGGGCGAGATAGGTGAAAAAAAGTCTAACGTCGAAAAGACAGAGAAGATTTTTTCTTAATCCTTTCATCTGTCACTGCCGATGATCGAATAATGAACCAAAATTAAATAACAAATTTTCAGTGGTCCACAATATATATATATGCATAAAAGTATGATAAAACTGTGTAGGGACTTAATTTTACCAGTGAAGCTGTCCTATTTCTTTGATGGTTTTTCTAGTTCTTTTTAACGCTTTCTTTTTTCCCCAGACTGTAGGGGTACTTTGGGAAGACGAGGGTAGCGCAGGGTACCCAGCGAAGAGAAGCCGGAGATCATTAATCTCTATTAAAAATGGCGGCGAATGCCGTAGCGCAAGTAGCGTGCCACAAGTATCGCTTGACTAATTAATGGAAAACGTTGGTACGATTGAGGAAAAGCCTTGGGTGGATGTGGAGGGTGGGAGGGGGGGGGTGGCGGAGTGCCTGGAATCAAACGAATCACATCCACTTGATCTGCCGTTGGATGTACATTCAAGACCCAGTAATATTAAGCAGCGGCAATAGCGAGGTACAGGAGAAAGAAAAAAAAAAGAAAAGTAAATCAACGCACACTGACTCCCTCTATTTCCAAACTAAACTTAAACCCGTAAGGGATACTTCTGATCCATAACCGTACCGCCAATATGGGGTTTAGGACATGCAATCCCAAAAGCATTAACATATTGGTATAGAGTGAGCTTAACAAAAAAAATATAATATTTAAAAAAATTATAATTATAATAAATAAAAATATATGAAATCTCACGTGTGCGAAACCCATTTAATTTTTATAAAGTTTACAAACAGTGTGTGGTTGCTTTATGTATCATGAAATGGTCCATGTAAATATTCATGAAGAAGATCTCGGGGATCTAAATATCATTCACAAATCTAGTTTACAGGTATTGCGCCACGTGAATGAGTGTCAAGCGCTGTCTGACCACGCACGATCCTTTCTACTTGCTCTTACGCCTTTTGCGAACGCCTTAAGAAGCTGACGAACAAAGTGAATTTCTGAACGGGAAATCCAAATGTCCAACCCTGGTCTCCACATCATGCATTTGGTAGTACAAATTGAAACACGTTCGAGGACTCATTTCGTCTAGGGAAATTCCCCAGGCATTGTATACGTCTGACCCTTTCCTTCTCATTTCCCTAGGTTGCATTTGACAACTCCAAAGTGACCATGTAACCTCCCCAAGTGCACGAACAATGTCTGTTCACTTCAGACTCGATCCCCCTTTAGTCACCCTTAAATAACTTCTAAACGGTCAGGAGGCCAACACTGTAATTCCGTGGGTTAATACCCATTGTTAAAATTTCGCTTGTATGATCCTTGCTTTCCTTTTATCACTTCGCATCCCCCGTGCCTCGAACAGATTTTTTTGTTTCTCCTTGGCTGTTTTATTTAACATTCCAGTAGCAGAAATTTTATCCGCGAGACCCTCTGGCGTCATGCTCTATAATACTCTCGCTGTTGTCGCCGCCATTGTATTTCAATTTCCCTTCTCAACGCCAACCCCTCTATACCTATTCTCGCGCCAGATTGCTTGGCATTTACGTAAAAACAACGGTACTCTGGGTCGCGGTTATTAAAATTCTCATCGTAAAATCGAACGCTTACGTACAGACGCGTGCATACTTTTTTGTTTTCCTTATATAAATACTTCTCATCCTTTTCTTCCAAATTAATATTTTACTCACCAGAATAGTAGACGGTTTCTCGGAATACAGTGTAATTGGCATCAGGAATACTCAGGCTGCACTTGATAATAGCACTTTCAGGTAGATCCTTTTCGTCCACAGTCACACGGGAATAAACATTGAATTTGTGATCTTCCCTTAGCGTGGAATTCACATTAACGTTGAGATTTTCTAATTGCCTGAAAAAGTTATTTAAAAAAATATATAGGTATATACGTGTATCACTGATTTTTAAGGAAATCATAAATAATTATATCATTAGACATTACTTATTGTAGATTAAAATTTCTAGGTTAAACAAAAAAAAAAGATTCACCAGAACGCTCAAAACTGTCCAAATTTATGAAGAATAAGTTTTTGGTAAAATTTTAAAAACTCAAGAGACCACCCATATTCGATCATGCACACGTACGCACTATGAATATTTACATAAATACATATCCGGCATATATTTACATATTTGTCACTGTATATTTGTCGAATATATACACATTTCCATATGATACACGTTTATTGGTAGACATATCGTCGAAAATATACCATCCCCAAGGAAATTTTCAAACGAATCTGCATACCCCACCAGGTGTCAGTAAGCCGATCTATAGACCATGGGTCATACACGTGCGACTAACTCAACCTGAACTCACCACAAACACGTCCCACGCCCTCCATAGCCATTCACGTGTCGTACGACACCCCCTTATTATATATAGGTATATATATATTTTTTCCACTATCAACGTCATCTCTCGAAGCGAAGCGTCGACGGGAATTAAAATATTATATCGAGACATCTTCGTGATACTAACAGTCACTTGCAGGCTTGGCTCACGTGACATAGCGTGTTACGTATATAAACCACGTGGTACCAGATGTCACCGATGATGCATATTAAAGCATGGAATATGATAACCGAGATGTGAAGTGGTAGAACGGGAAGGACGGAGATAAAGAATAAAGGATGATGATGAAAACAACGAGAGAGAGAGGGGAGGGTAGGGGGTGAATAGATTCATAAAAAACATATATGGAACATTGGATAATTCCAATAGACCCGACGTGGAATTACGGAAGAACCTAGTGGTAAGATAAGATCGTCGTTCGACGTAAGCCGGAAATGCATTCCTCTGGTCTACGGTGGCATTGCTACGTCAGATGGGAAAGCCAAACAATTTTTCCGAATGGATGGGTGTCACCAGGTGGAAACTGGTAGGCGATTTTACACAACGTGGAAAATGTATTTTACGCAGTGATTCGTGTGGATGTCAATGTGAGAATTTTTTATCAGCTCAGTTTCTCACGCGAGCTTTACTCGGGGACACGTTGCCAACGTCGAAAGGCATGTGTACGAAGATCGAGGTCGAAAGAGGATTCAGGGAGTGACGTTTGCGAAAGTGCGAGGGAGGAAAAGATTGGGCTCAATTGGCCTTAAGAGGAATGTCTCTGGTCTAGGGGAAAAAAATCAATCTAGAAACGGAGCAGATAGAGACAAAACGAGAGCACGATGAAATGAATAAAGAAAAAAGTATATGACACGTAAATATGTGCGAGAAAAAGAAAGCAGGACTAGATAGAAGAAATGTCGGGAACAAAGGATAAGGTGGAATATGTATAATTTTTTTAACGTCTGACGGCTATTTATATACGTCATCGATCCCGGTGAAACGACTTTAGATAAATATAAGCTCACGTGGAAATGAGAAATCCACGTCGCAGCTTCCGTCGAGACGAATGACATTCGAGAGTGAAATAAAAAATGAAGTAAAAATATCTGACTAATGCAGAAGAGATTCTTAACCACTTACTCTATAGATATGTCCATCGTGGGTTCGGGGTAGAGACCTTCGGCCATGCACGTCGCTTCCAGTCTATCCTTGCTGGACTGGTTCTTTTCGCTTAGGACCAGGTCGAATTTATCTTCCGTCGCTGGAACAAAAATCGTGCATTAAGTCAACCTGGCTCGGTCGTTATTTTTTTTTTCTCTGGGCGTGGAAGGTCCTTGCTGAAGGATAGGGACAGGGATGAAATATCGAAAGGGTCGTCTGGTAATTTTGGAAGTGGAAGAAAAAAAATGAGGAATTTTTTTGAGCAGCTAAGTCCAAAATGAACATTTCCGAAGGTACGTGTGTAACAGTATGTATATTCAATACTCACAATAGACAACCATTTTGGAAGATCCCTCCACTTCGGTCTCGAAGACAGATATGAGGCACTTGTATGTCCCAGTCAATCTGATCCCAGGTCTGACAAACTTCAATGCTCTGTACATCGTGTACGGATTGTCGCTCGCCGTGTAATTCATATCCACGTAATTCTTAAACTCCTTCTCTACTTCAGGTTTCGAACCGAAAATCCATAGAGAGATTAACAGGTCATCCCGGAACCACTTCATCACAAAGCCATTGTGTGACGTATTTCCGAAGTCATAGTCGCAATCTAATATTACGGATTCCACATCGTTTTTCACCACCGGTGGAACGACAATGTTCTTTAACCTTAACTGCATCGAATCTGTAAAAAAGCGAAAGAAACAAATTGTCAAGTGGGGGATGTTGAAAATAAATATTAAAAATTGAACGGAAAGAGAGAAAATTTTTTTTTTGAAAAATTTACACAAACCAGTAAAAACGTTTCACCTACGTTGTATCCCCCATGCCCAACCCCCTCAACGCTAACTATTCGAAACAGGATTTTTTTTCTTTTTTTTTTCGCATAAACTTTTTTACTCGCTTCACATAACTATTTCGAACATCGTTGGTTCCTTTGATCTATCTTATACTGCCGCTCTTTCTCGCTCGTACGATTCGGTCTTGTTTTTTTTGTATGTGTCCATTTTCGCAGCCTTTCTTTATGTGGTTTATAGGACGTTTAAATTGGCGCGAAATTTTCGAGTGAATTTAATCGAGTATTTCTTTCATCTCTGTGTCACACTTTACAAATGTATGGAGTGCCGCCATGTTTTTCGGTGTGATATTATTTTTTGGAGAATTTCAGCCGCTTGTGACGTTGGTAGGTTCCTTGAAAGAATTCGCAAAGACGGGGAATATGCTGTTATCCCGTTACTGGCAGATAGGACGAATATGAAAAATTAATCACGATTGATGATGACGCAAGAATATTTGGACTTATCGATAATAAACTGTCATTAAGTCATCAGAGTGTTTATCAAGTCCTTTGTTACCTTAACCACATAATCTCTCTCGTTAATTGCTTAATCACCAAACGACTAATCTATCTGGCAACTCAGTGTGGCGGCGGTGAAGACGGTGGTTGGGGTGTAAGTAAAGTGCGAGGTTGGTATGCCTGAAGAGGGGATGGTGGGTATGAGGTTCTAATCTGGTGGCAATTATCTGTAGGGTTGAGACGAAGGTGGTGAGGGATGATTGGTTGATGGCGAAGGTGCTGGGTGGGGCAGCGGGGTGGAGGGTAGGGACTTCCAGGTGGCGGTACTTCAATCTAGTGACTTTTTTTTTTAGATTTTTTTACAGCGAGGTTGGTCGCGTCCTTTGTTCCCGAAGGTGTTGGCATTGATTAAGTTGGTCGCATGCAAATCGTCCGTAGCCAACCCATACCTTCGGTAAGGTTGGCTACCATGATAGGTATATAGCCAGCCAACCTTTCAGAAGGGTTTCCACTACCATTCAGTCGCTAACCACCCTTTTATCAGCCAGATAAACCACCCCCGCAACCACCGCCACTTCTGAGGCGGTTCGCGTAATTATACGCAATTTATCATAATTGAGAACGTTATCGTACTTCGTCATCAAGGGTGTACTGCGATAACTGGTCAGACAGAATTCACTGCCACTAACTAGTACCTAGTAAAACCGGCATTTCTTAACGATAGACAAAAGTACCATAAATATATTATAGAAAAATTTTCCTTATCGCTGTATTACGGGTAGGATACATTTTAAAGGTCATTGGCTGATCTAGAAAAGTTAAAGACATGGAAAACTTTGCATGTACCAAACGTTTTAATGCTTATACAGGTTCTTTTTGGTACAGAAGCAAGCAAAGATAAACATGTAAGATAAAATAATCCCCGAGATTATGGGAACCGTTAAATTCTTTCTAGATTTTACGAAGTGTACTAACTGTACCCCGGGGGGCGGGGGAGGGAGGGGGGGGGGCTCTTGCAACCTCCAGACTTTGCGGTATAAGAATGTACACAAAAGGTTGAATTTGCATAGACAATTTTCACGCTTAACCTCCTGGAAACGGGATTGAATTTTAAGATAATACCGGGGCGAATATGCATGGATTTTTTTCCTAGTCCAATAATAAATCGGCAGAGGCGATATTCCGGTATTTCTACCAACCCCTAACCGATATAGGTCCTCTCGAGGCCCCTATTAGCTGGCAAGTCGACCATCCCCGGGTGCGATTTTTTTTCCATAATCGTTTTTCGATAATAACTCGACTGTCTGGCTATAGGAGGCTGTTTCTACTACAGAGCTTCCAAGAGAGAATTCCTGTCTATCCCCATAGGGCTTGAACGTTTAATCGCGGCAAGTACGCGCGTGTGTCCCTGTGCGTGAGTGCTTGCAGAAACACAGGGGTTGAAAAAAAAAAATTACGAGAGAATCCAGTGCCGAGACGTCCAAAGCAGGCGTGAGAATTTTCCATCCCTCTTTTTTTCAATTCAACCTCCACTGGAAAAAGGAGGCAAATCAATTTCGATCGTCGATGATATCCACGGGTTGCGTGGAATTTGGGGTGTGGACGGTGACCGGGGGAGGGGGGGGTCGGAGGGGAGGTAGCGAACGTTGAAGTATATGGGTCGTTAATGAAAATACCAGAAAATTCCATGGAGGTACTTAAAAAACTTTTTCTCCATTATCTCGGTATTTTTTCTATCATTTACAAACGGACAACCCTTGCACAGGGGCTGTCAATAAAGGAAGCTTACCCTTGTAGCCTGACTAACTCGATTATTCGACGTGAAGTTGCGTACGAAAAGCGACAGCTCGAAAAACCACTTTCACCCTTCAGACGGAGCGAGCCCTTTTCTCTAGTCCTACCCTTCGCGAGAGCAAAGTAGTACGAAACGAGCGAGATCAGTTTTAGGGGTGGTTTTTTAGATGGAATTTTTTTTTTCGGGAATGAGTGTCTGATGAAAATCGACAGTTTCGCAGTTTAACCCTTTCTTTCTTTGAAGAGGTACACATTCCCAATCCCTCCGAGTAAATAACATCAAACAAGCACGAGAGATCTTCGTGTACATCTGCACGAGGATATTTTCAAATTAAACGATTATAATCCTTTTAATTAGCTTGTTCGAGGAATACAAATATTTGTTCTCGATATTCTAAGAGTACAAAAAAAAATTAAAGTTTGCGTTTCTTTCACCAGCATTGCAAATGAAATTTTCGCAATTATTTTTACTCAACGAGAAAATATATTTCAGAAAGCAAATTACCTCAAACGCTTTCATCCTATTTTACAAGAAGCTCCACGCACAAATATAGGCAGCTTACACCACCCTCGACATAATTCCCTAGTTAATTACAAACTTAATCGTAATCCACCCTCAAAATTAGATTAATGAAATTTTCCTCCTCCAGACAGTCTCCTAATAATTAATTGTTCCGAAAAATCCAACGGCTACCCAGAGAGTTAAAAACAAAATTACCTAGACTTTTCAAGGTACCGAGCGCACACACACACACACAGATCGTATGGCAAAGGGGAAAAAAGTTTCGCGACCGTCAACTTGGCAAGATTGCGTTTCGTGGCTGTTCCTCACACGATCAGCTGATTCGCCGCGAAACTTTTCCGAGTCTGTCTGAAACTTGTTCCCTTCGCGAATGAAAATAATCGTGACATCCTATCGAACTTTTATATGGCGGTGATGCGGAGGGGGAAGGAGGAGGGGGGGGAGTGGCGGGATACTTGCGGCAAGGATATTCTCCATGGGGTTGTAAATTACATAGGGGAATATATGCATGCACGTGGAAAAAAGTTACCGAAGACTTTGCGATGGGAAAGTGGTAGCCGCGTCGAAGAATAAAATGGATTTGGTTTCAAGACAAAGGACCTTCCTGACAGGATTCAGTCAGGACTCCTGTTGAAACGTTTTCGAGTATTTGTTAGTGAAAGGGACACTCGGTCGTAAGCACCTCCATTTATGAGATTCGATCAAATTGCTGGACAAATCGATTTCAGGATGGAATCCCCATTTTCACGCCATAGGACAAGCTAAAGTCCCTAGGACAAACCGAAAATGCCCCTAGGGGATCCGTGAGACGTGGCAGATCACGTTGCACCTACATAGCACCAACCGATAAAAGCTTCTCATAGCGAATTCTTCGCACTTGCGAAACGATCAAACTTTTTTTTTAGCAAAAATCAACATTTCCCCATAATCGGATACATAGACGTCATCATTTCTCAAAGTACTTACAGGTACGTGTACAGTGGGTTGGAAAATAAATATCAATAGTAATACAGACGGTAACGTGTAACTCGGTCCGCAATTCATCCTATAGCCCAGAGGCCAGCTAGTTCGTCCATCTTTTCCAACGACGGATGAATTCTGCGAGTCATAGGGAAGGAGGGAGTGAGTTACAGAAGCCACGGGGGTAAATGACTGCCACGGGCTACACGGAATGAATGCCATAGGTTACGAACGTCTAGGTATCGCGCAGAGGGTTGGAAAAAAAGTCAGTGTTCGTGTAAGGGTTGGAGTCCCCCAATGGTCATTCCGATCCCGCACGCGCTATTTGTAACTCGTATCCGACACTCCGAACCTACACCCGCCCCCCCTCCTCCTCCTCCGGCCCCGTCAAGTTATCTCCCTCCAACTTCCGGTTCCGGAAGTCCTGAAAGCACACCATTTCGTTCCGTGACTCTCGACTGATTACACCGGAATCAAAGACCACGTTGCGATTGCGTTACAAGGGACACGAGGGGGTGAGAAATTTCAGGAAAAAAAAACCTCCCAGAGTTTACGCGAACGAAGACTTAAAAGAAAGTAACTAAAAAAAATGAGAAAAACCCTAATGAAATAATAAAAATTTCCAAAAGAAAGTTTTTAGAAACCGGAAGTACACTCGATCCTCGGTGTCGCCTTGCTCACAATAAATGACTCTCCCGGTAGGATCGGCTTCCATAAATTCAATATTTCCTGACACGCCCCAGGGGATGACGTCTGCACAGCTACACCCTGACGCGCCAAGAATTCTTCCTACCAGTCACAGTGCACTCTCGCTGATATTACCCTTCGAGACATGTACTTGGGCGTGCGAGCCCATATACATATTTCATAACAATATCAGCCGTCACAAACAATCTTCATCTTTCTCCCAATAAAGACGTGAAATATCCCGTGCATCGGTCACGAGTCGAACGCGTATCCTTACCGGACCCCGACTCTCTTCTTACCGGGAGCGCTAGCTAGCTAGGTACCCACGTAGTCCAGCAACTGAAAATTAAGAGGCGCCGGCCAGGTCACAATTCACGTAGCATGTGTAAACGACGTTACTCTTCTTGCTTGGCCGCGTTAGATGCATTTATGTTCTCAGGGCCGTACGTATGCCGGGATATCACGCATGCAACCGTGATTAGGGTACCGGCCAGCTCTACGTCTTCATCTGGCCGGTAAGCACCGCCCTAACTGTTCCACAAGGCGTCCTGGCTACTTGGTAATTGAGGTAGGTTACTTCCGGGTGCTCGACCAGTTCGCCTCGACGCTCTTTCAGGAAGTCTGGCATCGCTGCTGCTGCTGCTGCTGTTTCTGTGCTCGGTGCAACAGTCATGCATAGCTAATAATAATCATGGTATCGACTCAAACTCCAGCTAATGCCTTTGAATCCACTCAAACTGTACAATTTCCTTTGAATTCTTTTTTTTCCTTTTATAAACACAAAATTCAAGGCTCCTCGAATTTACAATATCTCCGTCGGATTGGAAACGAACCCTTATTTTAGGGCAATTTTAGGGTCGATAGGCCTGCACTGCTATTGGTCAAACGTTGCTCCACGTGCTTAACGTACACGTGACCATTGTACGGCTCAAGTAATAGCTGACAATAAGGCGAGAGTGAAAGGCTCGTGATATTTTCGGTTAGTGAATACGACGCCTGTCCTATCATGGTTATAGTCCAGTCAATACACTCGTTTAGGGCTGACACGTAATATAGTACGTACGACAAAACATCCCGTAATAGAGCTCAACTTGTTTCGGGAATCCACGGACGTACTTGAAAGCTTGGAGCGGTAAGGACGAAAAAACCTCTTTCGTAGTCGAATATAATAGAAAGGCTTGGATTACCTAATCTTGGAGACACTTTCGAAGCTTCCATGATTACGCAACCCTGAAAACGATGACTTGGCAGCTTGAGTAAGAAATTGTTTTTTTAATGCATGCTACTTCTAATATACATCGGCTTTGTGCCGCTGAGTACAAGGGGTGTTCACGACAAACACATCGCCAGAAGGTGGTTTCACCGTGGCGCAGTTTAGTTACTTGCTGTAAAGATAAGATTTTTAGGTTACGGTTTACTTTCGAGAGGCATTGGACGTGAGTAAAAAAAAACCATAGAGTTTCTTCGACAACGTAGAAACAGCGTGCGTGGGAAAGGGGGCTGACAAGTGAGTTTTAGTGGAAAATTGCTTGGGCGGCAAGCTAATAATATCTTTTCAGAGTGAAAGGGTTGCAAGTGGGTAAACCGAGACTATAGACAGACGAGGGTTTAAGTTAGGTGGTCTTAGCCACCGGAAGCTCTGTATATAGGTATACCGTGTAACGCTGTTGGTTAGATTGGTATATGGGAGTTGTAAGGGTGAGTAGCTGGGATGCTGGGTGGGTCATGAACGTGACCCGGAAGAATGACACTCCCTTATTAAATCTTTTTTGCCGGGTAGCAGGCTTAGACGTCAGATAGGGGTAACGGCTGCTTTAATCTTCCTCGTTATGAGAAGTTACGCTAGGGGGTTGAAGTCTATACCCATTTAGGGGTAGTTTTTCATTGGATGGCTATACCTACGTTGAGTGTATGACTAATTTAAATAATTTTTTTTTTTAATCAACTCAACACGCTGCTTCATACGAAATTAGCAAATTCTCATTTTGGATTCCACGTTCATGCACTTGAACTACTTTTTTTTAAACAATTTTTTGTACAAAATAATCGCGGTCTGTGCGAACTGGATTACTGAAATTCTGGCTGAAATTTTCTTTGACGAATCCAGGATTTGCTTGAGTTTCCCCATTGACCCCCCCCCCCCCCCCCAAGTCCAGGCTACAGGACGACCTCAACGGACTCACGATTTTCATAATGGAATTTTCACTAGGAAAACAGTAAATTGAATTGCCATTGGAATGCGTATTATTGGCCTCTGCTTCTTGTGTTCCTTGGGTCGGGGTAGGTTTTCTTTGTTGACCGCGTACCCTTACCGCGAGAATCACACATGTGTGTTTGCACATGGCCTATGAGAATATTGACTCTAGTCTGAGATGTTTGCACGTGGATTTCATGTGTGGAGCCGCGACATTTCGGTCGTTGTCGTCCGTTAACAATTGTAATTACAAGAATGTCGTTAAACACCCTCTCCCATTATAAGATTTAATTAAATTTCCTTATTTCGAGATTCGATATCTTTTCCTCTTTTTTTCTCTCGATCTTGACTTTTTTTATTCCTCATTCTCTTGCGCAATTCGTACTCATGATGGCCGGAATAAATCGACCGGCGTAGGAGATGGTGGGGAGGTTTGAAAAGGTTTTCAAAGAAAACGAGGAGAGAAAGAAAAAAAAAACGTCAAATTTATCGCTTCGTAAAATCACATTCTCAACGGTTCAACGATTTTCACCGTTTCCACCATTCGTTGTGATTAAATGAGTTTCCTTTTGTTCCAAACCAGTCGGAATAAATGAGATACGGTCGCAAACCCGCGAGTGAGATGACAGTGGAAAACGGATAGGTCCTCGAGTTGATCGTACGGTACGGAATGCTAAGTCAGATAATTTTTTATAAATTAAACAAAAAAAATTGAGGATTCTTTCTCTTCTCGTTTTTGGAGGAAAAACAGAGACGATAAAAGAAAAAGATATCTATGACACGCCACTATTTTTATCTATTCGCGTATCGCAGTTCATTCTCATACGACAAAAAAAAACCAGTCCAAACTACTTTCGGCGGACCTGTTATTCTTCAGATGTTTTCAAACATCGGCTCGTACGCGTGCAGCCACCACCAACCACCTCAATTCACCACAATGCAATCCGACTAACCAGTTTCTCTTAGTCGCTTACTTTTTATCCATGAAAAAGGGGGGGGGGGCGTGACGCTGATAATGGGGTGCTAAGTGTACGGGAACAAGGGGAACGAAAAATTTGAATAGGAATAGGGTCGCCGGAAGTGAGATATAGTTATACGAGAAGGAATGAAAGAAGAGAAAAACTTTTCATCCCCCAGATTACAACTCACCCCCCCCCCTTCTACTGGCCAATCAAAGGAGAACAAATATTGAAATTTGGTAATTCCGTAAATTAATAAAATTTCGCGAATGAGAAAGAATTATCGATTAAATTTCGTGTTTTTGACGCTTCACTTTTACAATAATTATTATCACTATTTATTGCTTTTCGCGTAATTCAACTGATCTCATGACAATTATCCGGATGATAAATCCCTATGCGCCATCCATTTATGCGAATAAATTCTGTAATTAGTTATTTTGGCAAAAATTTTCAGATTATATGCTTGCGTTACGTTACGTTCACAATACAGTATGCGGGTACAATAGCATAACTGATGGAAGATGCGTCACGTGAATAGGTATAAATTTTGTGAATGCAGACAAAGGAAGAAGAGAAAAGAAAGTGACGCATCAGAACCAAATTTTCCTCCCCATAAACGATGAATAAAGTTACCGGCAATATCCCCGGACAGAGAACACCCCGACAAATCCTCACGTGAAAAATTACCAGAGCTCTCGAGGTTATGACAATATCTCAGGGACGTCTCTTTCGGTTTTTTCTCTTTTCCTTCCCTTTTTTTTATCAACCCCTCTTCAGAGAGTAAAATTAAACATTGCAATATTCGTTTTGTCCCCAGTCACCCTTACCGATGTCGGAACAAAATACAGACGCCAAAAAATGATCTCTTGATTAATGTTGTCGACGTACGTGATACAGTGTCATTTGAGAATTCTCTTTCCTCCTTCTTTTTGATTTTCGAAATTCCAACGAAATCACCTTGTTCGCGACCTTACGTGCTGTAAATCGAAAAGACTTCGAGGCACGTGCTAATGAACTCTTGACGCTATTAATTAAAGGCGGCAGGTATTTCAATAAGCATAAACTGAGCTGACTTAAACGTAAAACTTGGACATTTAGACTATCGATAGAAGATGATGAAAAGATCAAGGGTGCGTTATAACCTTATTGTTATAATTAGAATAAATAAATGCAAATTCATAAGAAAATTCTTTTTAAATCAAAAATAATATTTCAGGAATTTTTGAATAAATTGGCATATTATATATAACAAACAAAATTAAATAGACACAAATCACATCAACATCTGTATATATGAAGTAATCGGTCTGAATCGAATTATGTTAATGTACAAAAGTATTAAAGAGCATGAATTCCTTAACGCAATATGGATTTAATAAATATTACTTTCTGTTAACGTAATCTTTCATTACCCATTTCATACACATAACCCACACTTCTCTACACTGTTGGGTCTATTTATATAAAAGAACAACAAAATTATAATAAATAAGATCGCTTATTTGTTTAATAAATTAATAAGATTTACTCGTTAATCGGCGGTGTTTCGTTACGGAGGGATTTCAGCACCTCCCTTTGTCTTTTATTCCTTTGTCTACTAGTCCTTAGTCTAATAATCCTTTGTTAATTCGCTTCAGTTTTAGGGTAAATTTTGCATGTATTACGTTAAGAGGTTCGATGGCCCTTTCTCTCTCTAATATTTGACACCCTGCTCTGCTTTACTTTGATGCGATGTGCCGTAGAGCCTGGTGACGTCCGCTCTCGTTGGTAGTCAGAGACAGAAAGGGACGATACTAGGCAGCAACAGGACGAATTCGAGTAACAAAAAATTTAAGTATGACTAATTTTGACATTTATCCTAAGGATGCCGTTATGGTTCGCATTTTGACTTATTACAACGTGTTGTCGGTTGTTGGGTCAGATGCACGACCGACTCTTCTGTCTTAAAAAAAAAAAAAAAAAGAGAGTCTGAATATGGCTGGAAAACAATGTAAAGGACTGCAAACGAAGCCACGTAAATTAGTGGATGCTAGGTATGAAATGCAGGAAAGTGGATAAGTGCGTATGGGAAGGATCTTGCGAAAAGAGTATCTGCGGATCGTCGATGTGCAGAGTTTTAGGAATTGACTCCATCGGTACTTGAGGGACGACGGACACTGGTAGAGGGGGAGACAGTAGATGAAAATAATAGTCACAGAAGAGCCTGCGACGTAACGCGCCTTGAGCTACGGAGAAGATGAGAAACGTCGTTCGGTTTCGGGTCCTCGAGTAAAACATTAATTTTCCACACCCTAAAAATTTACGACGACTCTCTATTTTCTTGGGGTTTCCGGTGGGCGTGTGTGTGTGTGTGTGTGTGTAGGTGAGCCCGAGTCCATCGGGTGGATGTAGGAGGGGTGGTTTCTTTCAACCCCAAATAGCAGGAAAAACAAAGTGAACCCGGACAAGCAAATCCTATTCGCTTTGCCTGCTGGTGGGAAGTCGTAGTTGTGGTGGATAGAAGGATAAAAATTATGTGAAAGAGGGAAATACGGAGGGATGAAAAAAAATTAAATTCACGCAAAAGTAACAAGAGAATAGAATGAAAGATTAAGAGCAAAAAGTACAGCAAAGATGCAGAAACGCATTTTTGCTGTACCCAAGGAAACCGAATCTCCTTTATATTGAAAATGGAATAGACTCTGCCCGTCGTTACACGATACATGGGGAGGGGCGGGGTGATGACTTAGGCCATTCGCATCCCTCGGGACCAGCGGCGTGGACGGGTCGGGACGAAACGTAGACCTTCTTGAGTTCCCATGGGAAATGTTCAGGAAACGACGATGAACGTCGACGAGTGATTCGTGACTGGAAGAATCTTGAGGAACGGAGGAGGAAAACAAAATAAAATGAAAAAAAAAAAAAGATCGGACCTAGTACACATCATGAATTGGGGAGGATTGGATTATACTAGAAACGGAAAATATATATACGTATATTTTTCTTATTTCAACCATTTTTTTTTGGAAATCTTGAAGAGAGTCCAAAAAATCTACCATTTCATGATTCACTCTTTGATGTTAGTTTCAGTTACCGCATCCTATATTCTATCCTCCTATTCCCCATCATTCCCAGTTTCAACTGTTTAATGGGGTTTTCGAAAAACACACATATATATATATATATGGCGCATATCGTATATTGTACGTCACGATAAATCTTGTCATCCCCCGGGATATATTTTGAGATGACGTGTGCACTTTCGTTAGAGAAATTACGATCCACCGTTATCAATCATCGCGTATAGCAATGCAATTGCAAAAAAAATTTCAATAATTTTTATCTTGTTCTTTGCTCAAATCAGAGGCGGGCTAGGAAATGACTTCAACAAAAAAATAACCATGAATTGGACGATCGAATTTTTAGGAATTTTTACGTCGATGGCAGGACTACCAGGACCACACGAGATGTCAGGGATGTACGGTCTCCGAGGATTTGGCAATTCGAGAAGGATCTAAAGGGCTGCTTTTTCCTCTTCCCCATTCCTCCCTCTGCCAAGGACTCTCGAACAGTCACAAACATTCTCAAGACACTTCCTAATAATAGCCGATTCACTCTTTGTATCAACTGGCAAGCATAAAATATAAAAGAAAAACCTGCCCTATCAAAGATACAGGATCCTTCGTATACACGCGTTATCGTACGGTGTTGCCTGCGTACATTTTTTCAAATTTCCCAAAATCTCAATAAACCTAACTCAGACTTATCGAAAACACCCAAATATATTATTAAAAAAACCTAAACCTAAAAGCCAGTGGCAGCTGCGATCCCATGTCCAAATATAACTCTACGAGCTCTAACGCCCAAACCTAACCTCAAATATTCTAACCAAAGCCCTTCCCTTAAGCTCAATCGATACATTTCCTCCCTTAATCACACGAGATACATCAAAACAGCAAAAAGGACTTCAAGCTGTTGTTGTAGCATGCAGGTGCGCCAGAGTCCCAAACGCCCGAACCATTTGTACATTCGTCCAGTCCCTTTCAGGAAGATCTAAAACAAGCATTCATACCAGCTCGAGGAGCAAGGAGCAGCTTAAGCCAGTGGCTACCTTAATTCAAATTAATGTTCCCGTACAGTGAAGTGGCAGCCGTTACAGGCAGGCACCGTTTCTACGTCCAACACGCACCGGCGACCATTTGAACAGGACACGAGTTCTTCAATTCGCCAAGATTTATTATTCATAATAA
Organism: Trachelus tabidus; assembly: GCA_030142655.1. Taxonomy (NCBI): domain Eukaryota; kingdom Metazoa; phylum Arthropoda; class Insecta; order Hymenoptera; family Cephidae; genus Trachelus; species Trachelus tabidus. The sequence continues at coordinate 19,920 of JARQTI010000208.1, read as the reverse complement.
CCGTGCCACGAGATGGACTGTACGTATCTCATTGTCAGTCAACTGAGGGATCTACTTTGTACTTTATACACATTCATTTATATCGATATATGTCATACAACTTTTTATACATATGTCTAATCAGTCCCAACTGTGCCAACATAATTCCAGCCAAGCCCAAGAATTAGATCTGATTAATCTTCATCCCCACCCCCAACCGCTTACCAAGGTCCTTTTCACGTTACACAGAGTGATTGCCCGCCCCCTCCATTTTCTGTTTCATTCAAATCTACACAAAAAGAGTAAAAAAGGCACAATGTGAAGAATCAAACCGGATGTTTATTATTGATCCTTTTAAATCATCAGGTGCCTACCGACCCTCTGAGTATGAACTAAAAATGCACAAAGTGTCAAAAAGTCAAACCTGAACCCATAATCCTTCATACGTTTGGGTTCCCCGTGTGTGGTAACGGCGGTGACATTTTACCTGTTTCCCTGCGCGAACCACTTTGCTAAATAAGTTTCGAGCTTAACGAAGCGATACATCACGGCTCGAGTGAGAACTTCTGAAACGTAATAGGCGAGGCACGAAATTCTTTTGTGCGTGAAGATATAGGTAGGCGAGCAGCGCGAATCATTGAGTGGAATGAGGGTAGGCAAGGAACGCAGCGGCGAACATAAAAAAGAGAGAGAGAGAGAGAGAGAGAATGAGCAATATGCATACAAGTGCGTGAGAGGCAGAAAGAAAGAAAAAAAGATATATAGTCAACGTAGTAAAATATGTAAGTAACGAAGGCACGAGAAAGGTGGACTCCAACCGTAAGCATTATCGGATACCGAAATCAAATCTCCCGCCACTTAATAAGACGTGACAAGCATTCACGCGAAAGTCTCACGTCATTTATACAGCGAAGGCTGTCATTTCAGTTACTTGTGTTACTGACCGAACGACTCCTCGCGTGAATTCAACCATTAGGGAGTTTCGCACTGTCTTGTGCTTTCGTGGGCGACGATTGCGCGTGGTGCAGTTGCAGCTGTGGGAGATTTATAATGTATTTATTTGGGCTGACATTTTTTTTGACAGATCGACTACGCAGATACTCCAGTGATTTTTTTTACTCTAGAACCAAATTCTGTTCGGAACGATATGTGTATATTACAGTTTTACCAGAACGTCCAGTCCTTATCAAATACTGGTCGGGCGTCAGTTACACGGTGAATACAATATAATGGTTAAAAAGAAACTTTTTATTTAAAAAACGCAAACGACACGCGAGCAGTCAATTGATAAGAAGAAATACGAATGGTATTGGTACGACCGTACAGATACATACCGGGTGAGTCACCTAAAGTTAGCACCTCAAATATCTTTATGGTTTCTATAGATACGTAAAATATGGTAAGGACAAAGTTGAATGGTACGATGGAACTGACATGATGCCAAAAAAAAATTTGTTTTAATGTCATTTTTTCGAGATATCAAGGTCACCTTGACTTTTTTAAATGGAACCACCCTTTTTTTAAATACCTACAGTGATAGTCCTCTTCATTAGAAATACAGTTGCTCGAGATTGGATTGACCGTTGGAATTTGACCTTTTGACCGAAGTAACTAAATGTAAAAGAAGATCCCCATCCTATCACCATAAAAAAGGTACTGTTGTTTAAGAAATAATCTCAATGTCGTTACGAGTGCGTGTAAAACCCATAAAACGATTCCAAGAGGGTTTGTTGGTTTTGGGTATGGCGAGTTCTGAAATTTGCCAGTGATGGTTTAGGGGGGGATGGTATAATGGAGGGATAATCGAATTCCCGATTACAGGGGAATGAGCCAGTTGGTAGAGGACCGAACCGGTTATTGTAAAAGAGCCAGTAAAGGTTAGGGTGTAGATTTGACAGGGGTTAAAGAGCAGAGTATAAGCCTGGTCGGTCGCACGTTGTAGAGCTTTGTATCTAGCGTACAGGCAGTGTGCGGTACGTGTGTAGGTTTGGGAGGGGTGGTTGAGGGGGCGCTAGGGCAATGGAAAATTGGGGGCTTTAACCTAATATTGTTAAACACCCTGTAGGTCATAATTGAAGGGTTATGCAGCAAAAAGTATAGGGTGGTCGTTGAGGGACGAACGGCGCCAAATGAAATCGGCCCTTAAAATTCGAGAATCGTTCCGGACTGGTTCAGGTATTTCCAACCCCTTCAAGATTGGGTTAATTTCAAGTATCCGACCTCCGAAAATGAAATCGCAAAGGGATGTGTCAGACACAACTCTACGTATATTTAATTATCATGATAACGATGACAGGTACAGAACCATCCCTACCTTCATTTCATCATCCCCCTGTCAGTCTCAATATACCCTTTTATTCGTCTAGGATAAGATCCATGTCAGAGTTAATTTGACGCATATCGAAAATATCTCGAATATCTGTCACTCGTTTTCCGCGATGCTGATTGGCCGTCGCTATCGTCATTCGATGCGTTTAGACTTGCCGATTGGCTCAATTTTCTTACAGAATATTTTCTTTCGCAACGAAATAATTTTCGCAAATTTCAAAATGTCCGGATTCGCGTCGTTTGAGCAACAATTCGGAATGACTGCTTTCAATTTGTCCTGACGGTATTTCTTTTTCTCTTGTCACTCGTTTCGAAAATACTTTTTCCAATAGGCCGCGCGTGAATATCGAGGTGCGCGACAACGGGAACGTATTTAAAAAGAGTCAAAACAAAGAGCGCGCCACATTAGTTCGGGACAAAGTGAGAGATGAAAAAAAAAAGAAATAGGACGGCAAGAGTAGAAAGAATTGGTGACGAGGGAGGCAAAGAAATAGGGGAAACCACATTTTCCGCGAGACGTGTCCGCGTCTGGTGCATTCATCTTCGAAACAATATGGCTTACTCATGTATATGTGTACGTGCACGCGCGTTCTCTGTGCAATATTTCGAAATTTGTACTTCAGTGCAAATTAAGATTTCAGTGTGTACGATTTATTCGAAAATATGAGTGAGATATTTTCTCGTATACGATAATAATACAAATTGCCTGAGCTAAGAATTTATTCAAAATTTTCAGACACGCCTTTTTCGAGGAAAATATTATCCCACGAGTCTTATCACTTCGGGTCTTATTCGCAATAACAAATTACCATTCAATTTTCAGCCAGTTCAAGCACATTAGTTGATTTTGTAATTTAAGAAATTCCGTGTTTCCCTCGACTTAGCTTAAAAGTAAGATAAGATTCTTTTATTCCCGCAGCGAATTATGCGCTGATGGGCGGACGGGGGAGCCTCTATAGAATTTCGTTATGGAATCATCGTGGTACATCGATAATAGACAGTTTCTTCAAAGATCTTATTGGCAGCACTTGCAACCTCACTAAGAGACCTCTCTCGGTCCATTAGCGCAGTTTCTAAGATTCCCTGTCAATAGCTAACAGAACTACCCCATAAATATTCCACACTCACTTTTCGTAGGCTTGAATATAGATACTTCGCTTAGAGGGGATGAGGATCGAACCATTAAGCAGCATTTCCACTTAGACGCAAAAGGTTCTTATAAGAGTTTGGGATAGAAAGGTTGGATGACTTCAAAAAAAAATTTACTTTCCCAAATTTATCGAAAAACGTTTGATCTGAATATACTTTCGAATCCAAGGAGACGCGTAATTCCAAATTGTCGAAAATAACGTCAGATCGATTTTGGAAATAACGAATGCTTAGGGCGAGTTTACACATTTGCGTTCGTGAGTTGCTTGAAAATAAATTCGCGAAGTGAATCCCACCATTTTTACAGTCCAAGGGAGGCTGCTATTTTTTCTTCTCCCAAAAAAACGACACACTCGACAAGTCAATCTACCGGGTAATCTTCTCGAACTGCAAGTACAAATGACGTCAAGACATAAAAAGTCAATCCCGATAATTTCGCCGAAGGATACATTAACGCGTCCAACCAATTTCTTAATTGCTCCATCGAAGCTTTCTCTTAGAGCAAATAAGCGCTCTTTTCCACGAGATTTTAATCGTTTGCGAAGCACCGACGACCTTTCGAGGCAGCCGCGAGCAAACCTGGCGTTACCAACCGAAAAAAAAAGAAAAAGAAACCGCACCCCAGAGTCCCAGGTTTCTCGAAGCGGGTTAGAAAAAGTTTACAAACTTGTGTAGCGTTTCGACAGAGAAACTTTTTCTTCCGGGACCTAATTTTCCATGTTAATTTAACGAAACCGCCGAATGCACTCGAACAATAACTTCCGTTATACCCATGAATCTGGTAAAGAAACTACTTAACTATTTTACCGAGCATCAATGAGCTTTCACTAGGATACCCAATCGACTCGATTTCCCAATCGATCATATACCTACGAAACGTTATTAAAAATGCCACAGTTAAGTAACTCATATTTTTTAAACGTATTCTTTTATACCATTTTTCGAAAATTGACAGAAAATTTATTGAAAATTTTGCAAAAAAATACGTATGCATTACATTCGAATGACTGAAAAGAAATGTACATTCCCTCAATTTCAAGGCATTCGAAGAACCATATACGGTGCCCGATACTAACCCCAACTTTCCCGGCTCTGCCGTAATACGCTTTTAAACATGCACGAGATTATTTCTCAAAGTGTATTACCTAACGGAGTACATATGTACGTGTCGCTCGCATATCAAGTACATACATAATATACACATATACGTATATAACAGGTATCAAGCGTGTGGACATACCTGAGAGCCAGTACATCGAAGGCTGTTGAAGGCATTGGAGATGGAAGGCTTTAGTTTTGAGGTGGTTGTGGGTGAAGTTCCCACACCCCCCCCTCCCCAACCTCATACAGAAAGGGGACGGTGGATGACACGTTACGAGGCGCAAAGTGTTACGAGACGTAATTGACTCTGGAAACGAGGCGACTGGCACGTAACACCTATCGAGTCTCGGCGACCCTCGACCTGCTCTTTCTCACCTCCATCCCACCCCCCCCCCACCACCTACAACTCGATGTGATTACATTCCTCTCTGACATTTGCCGGCGAAAAGGCAAAGACCCTCAGCGAATACTACAACCCTCCTGCCACGAATTCACCCCCCCACCCCTCTCTAGCCATCCTAACCCCTTCCCCTCCCGCCCCTACCCATTCATGACCCCTGACACTGAGCCATCCACCTGCGTAACTCCGACATCTTGACTCGACCTTCCCCGCAGTACTTTACGTGCATTACTTACCGCAAAAACGTCGCGATGTCTATTGAAAATTATTTTTTAAATTTTGTAAAACTTTTTTTTTAACAAACCTCACAGGATCCAAATTTCTTTTTCAGGACACGATATGCATATGTGTAGAATTTTATTAGTGATAAAGAACGAAGTGTCAACCGCGTTCCTTTCCTCGTGGGATTCTAACGGCAACTGACCAAGAACTCATTTAGCACTTGTATATACTAGTTGATCGTTCACGTACGTTATGACTGTCGAGTGACTTAAGCAAACTGAAATTGCTTAGAAATTACTTATGGAATATGCTTATTATTTTTCTATTTCGTGCCCATATTAATTTCTATACGTATCGTATCAGAGTATGTACAATTTACATGGTTATCAATCCATTTTGTCCTCTTGTTTGTCATCGATTACGTAATTAAAAATCGACATAAGTCTTTCCGACGAAAAATTACAGCTTTTCCTTTTGGCGATACAGGTCGTTTCAATTCGGTCACGTGGACAAATAATTTGTTTACCGTTAAATGTCACTGATAACAGACACCAGTCTATCTCCCACCATGTTTTTCGCAGATACACTCTGTGCCGTATAGCTCTCGATACCGATAACTATCATGGAGAAAGCAAAAAGAAGGAGCTTTGGACGTACATGCATACATGTTTTTCATAGTACTTATCGCCACACATCGCGTGACACTCCGCGAGGGCAAATGACAGTGTCCGGTAATTTACTTAGAACGTTCTTCTCGATTTTTTTTTTCATAATATTTTGTACAGTCAAACTTTAAAGGCAGATCAAATTTCGAGCACGGGCAGTTTGGTGGCGATAGTGACGTAAATATGACATGTTTATTCCTTTTTTTTAACACTCCGTAACGCCCTGCTCTTAACATCTTTAGCCGATAAGCATTTCCGTCGTTCGCATCGTTATATGTACTTGCACGACAAACGCACGATAACGCGCACTCTATTTATGTGTCACTCGACTATGTACTCCTGACGTCCCATTATAATGGGAAATCCCCGATGGCCATGTTGATCACGACACGACATGTTTCCGATGCGACGTGAAATCCTGACATGGAACGAGGTAAAGTGGCGGCTGGCAGAGGCGGATTACATTTTTAATTCGAAACAGTGGCAATTCGCTAGAAAATTGAGCCGCCTGCAAGAAACGAAGTTTGCTCGAGACAATAGGCTAAAAAAATACCCTTCTATATTTCCACCCTGCTAGTACCACTCGTACAAAAAAAAATGTCAATAAGTTGTAAAAAGAAGCTTCGGTTGACAAGTCGAACCATAAAATATGACAAGATCCAAAATCACGTATTCGTCGAAAAAAAATCCACTCTGTAATGTTCCATTTTGAGTGAAATTTTTTTCCATTTTTTTCTCTCGATTACTTACAACAACAAAAAAACAAAGCTCCGATTGGCCGTCCACCCAAAGCCCTACAAAAAGCTGGCTCTCTCGGAGTGTCTCGAATGAAAGTACCAGCCCTACGTAAAAGTCACGTATGCGCCGTAAAGCAGAACCTTGCCACCCGTCCCCTGCTACGAGGGTAGGTTTCATAATGAAGAAAGTAAATTCGACTCAGTGCTATGTAAGGGAAAGGTAGCGTTCCGATAACGAACAAAGTAAATCCGCGAAATATTCATGGGACACAGGGTGGGCTGGATGGGCGGTGGAAGGGGAGTAAAGTAAAGACCGCTACTGCCGGTTGTAGCCAAAGGCTTATACCTTCAGGATACATAGGGAAGAATCGGTGGTAGGTGTGGTAGGGATCGAGTTAATTAGTAAAGTTAATGAATGAGAATCGAGTTCCTAAATTTATACCGACATCCACAGCGAAACCTTAAGGACCGCCCATAGCCCGGAACATTCCAACAGCCCTTTTCGAGGAGGGGGGGGGGGACAAATAAAACTTCCGATTGCGTATTTAAAGGACAAAGAAGTCTCAGAGGGCGCCCGACGATTTAAGGGATGAGGGGTGGAACAAGGGGGGGGGTGGATTCACTGCTACGGCTTCAGAGAGTCACAGGTGGTTCTTACATATTTTTATAACCTCCCTGTGTTCCTCGAGACAGAAGCAAATGATATTTATGGTAATTGTCTGTTTCGCCCCCCCCCCACCCCCCTCCCGCCAACCACCCCCCAACTTTCTTCTTTTGTTGTCTCCTTCAATGACGTCTGCGACTCATTTTCATACACCTGTTCTCGGTCGCATTCGCGGGCGTTTGACAATTGGGAAGGGTGTAAGGGGTGGGGTAGGGGTAGGGAGGGTTGATTCTCGCCCAGATTCTCAAGGAGAAAAGTTTTCAAGAAATGAATATCTTCAGGTCCTCTTTTCGCGGGCTCACTTAAAACCGTAGTGATATACGTCTACGGTATAGGATATAGATATAGGTCTACATTTCAACCCTTAAAGTAAGGGACACAGATGCCAAACCCCTCTTTTATAGTTATTTTACAACAGTACCGTTTCTGTATTCATTTTTTATACCTTCGTAAATCAAACGGTCATCATTTCACGAAAACTTTCATAATCTTTCGTAATTCTTCAACCCCAAGGTATCGACCATCCATCCACCCCCCCCCCCCCTCCTCGGTTCTCCACCATGGAGCATATGCGAGAAGAACCTATAGCTGGGAAAGCCAATAATTTTACGGTATTCCGAACGCAAAGCTAATATATTGCGCGAGAGCTTGAAATTTCTCATGGAAAACGTACAAGTCGAAACAATAATGGCGAAATGGAAGATAATACGAAATCAAAAAGAACGCAAGAGAGTTTGAGCTCCTATAGGGATATACATAAGTATATGCAGGTATAATACTAACATTGTACGATACGGTACCACAGTATGCACCATTCGCTAGTACAAGATACCAGTGAGCCGCTTGTTTTACATAAGACGTAAAATTGGGCTGAGTTTACGAAAAGTCAGAGGGGTAGCTTTCCTAATCGCTCGTATAAGGGGATGGAGCTAAGCGGCTCAAGGATTTTACCTGTCTTTAATGCAACGAGAAGGGCATGGAAAAATGAAATACCTAAGGAGACATTATATTCCCAGCGAATGCACGTAATACACTAGTTTCACGAGTACGGATTCAGTCTAGGTGACTCTTTTGCGTCAAGAGTCATAGGAAGGTGGCCCGTTTAAAGGGTACTCGCGCACGGACTATACCGATGTAACAAAGCTGCATAAAAATGTCACAAACCAATCGACACAAACGGATTTCACGAAAATTACATAACTATAAGGCATTCTTTTACGAATCGTACGGAATTGTAAAAAAAAAAGTTTTCAAATTTTTAAACGCTCTGAATTTTTTTTTATAACATCTCCTCATGAAATTAGTCAACATCTATATCGGGATTTTGGTGAAAAAAATGTTTTCAGTTAACTATATTAAACTGAAATTTCAATAAAATTCGAAAAAATGCTAAACTTGCCTAAATACAAAATTCAGTATCTCTGGTTTAACCTACTCAATAGATTCCGCGTTTTTTTTTTCATTGTTCGCACTGATTTTAGATTTTAGATTTTTATTGAATATTTGCATGACCATTATTTTGTTAATTAAAATATTTATTAGCACTTATATTGTTTAAACAATTTTTCCACCTTTGCCCCCTCAGTGAATAATATTTCAAGAAATACTGTTGTGTGCGCTATATCTCAATCTAAAAAACGCATATTTTAAAATAACGGAGACTTTAGTAGATCGGAAAATATTAAATATTCTTTAGCGCGCATCGTGCGCTTGGTGCGTGGGTCGCGCCTAGGAAAAGTAAAGCATTAGCGAAGCATTTTTCTTTGCAAGAAAATTCAACAGAAGTCAATATTGTAAAATGATTAAATCTCTTGTCAGACGTTAAATATCTTGCTAAACGTATTATTGTCACATTACTTCAAATAAACGGGCTTGACCTTAAACATTCTTCGGTCTCTTGGATAGTCGTAATATGTGAGTAAATTTATTGATTAAAACACATTACTTATAAAATAATTACTTCAATGCATATTCCATTTACATTTGGTGGTACTCAAAGTTTTCTTATTTTAAAAAATGGAAACACTAAAAAGACTGTTGAAAGTAAGTTAAACACTGTAAGATTTTTTAAACTGTGCGTACTTGTAATTTGTGAAAATATCCTACCCAAATATACCTTTATTTAAAAGATAAACTAGTTTCCACTGTTCTTGAACGACAAATCGCGTAAACATCTCCAGAAACGCTGGTCGCGGCTTGATTCTGAAATGTTTTAGCACATCAAGCTATAATCCACGTATAGATACGTCATTTCCGCATAATACGAATAAGTCCGATTTCCTTCGACCAATGTATAATTTTCATGCGAATGCGCAAGTGCACGAGCATAGTGGCAAAAGCGTGTCGAAACTGAACAAATAATTTTATATTTCCTCCCTTAAAAAAAGACTATAGTTTTTAAGAAAATGAAAAAAAAAGGTAAATACCCCTATCCTCATCCCTATTCGCAGCTTCTCATTACTTGTAAGATACAACTTAGCCGTAGGTATTCCGTATGTGCATCGAGCGCGTATAACTTGAGTTTACCGATAATAAATTAAGTGTGTCTGTCATCGTAGTCGCGTTAGGAACTCGAAGTAAATATTATTTGTGAGAAATCAGGGGCGGCGGAGGAGGATGCTTCGGAGCGCGGTGAGGAGGTGAGGAGGGGTGGAGGGGAGGATGGTTTAAGGATGATTCGTGGGTGGCACGAAGGGATGGAATTGGCGGAGATGAGGGTGGGAGGGAGGGAGGGAGGGAGGGGGGGGTGGTTAGCAGCCCTAAATCTACAGGGTGGTAGCTTCGCGAAAGATAACACCAATGAAACTCCATCCGAAGGTACTTAGCCGCCTGGAGGGATAGTATGGAACTAATTAAAACTTGATTATTGCCACTTAAGAAACGTTTCCAGCACCGAAGTCGGATCTCTCGTCTTAGAGCATCGCGATGGTCGTAGGAAGAAATGATGGGAGGGATGGGAGGGAGGGATGTAAAGTATGAAAGGGTAGGGACGAGTGAATGGGTTGACTTTCGTTTACCTTAACGTACCGATATCAGCAGGTTAACGTTTCCCTGGATACCTTAAAATAATCTCGTAACGTCTGCCACGTGGGAGGGGATAACTGCGAAAAAGTGGCTCCGCCAATAAGTTAAAGGATGATTAGTCGACGCCTAGGGATTTTTATCGTCGCCCGGATACGCCGTCGTATAAAACTTTTATTACTGATAAATTCCCTAGACTCGTCCGTAGAGACTTTTTCATCTTCCCTAAATATCTCCCGGGTGTTAATCAATCCGACCCCGAACTGCACGTTATTGCCCTTACGAGAAACAGCCGCCGACACTCTTAATTGACCTGTGACCAATTAATTGGACGTTACGACACAGAGTGCATTTGATTTCTGTCACGTGACTGTTTTATACGGCAGTGGTAAATCATAGTCGGAAATAACGTGCCAGCCCTTGTAACAGGTAGGTAACCAGGCAAATGTCTAACAACGTTTCCAAGCAACGTGCAAATTCCCAGGAGCGTCTATTATATATATATATATATATATAGGGGCTGGATGCATCCCATTCGCAGAACTAGATCGGAGAGAGGGAGAGGGAGATAGATATGGAAGCATTAGGCCAGGGGACTGGACTGAGGTTTAGGAGTTGGGCATAACCGTGGTAAAGAGTGAAACGGCATCGGGGATAGAAATAGGGATGAAATCCGGTGGGCCCCAGGAATTCAGGGATGCGAACAAGGAGGTGGTGGAGGGGTGGCGGCGTCAGGCCGGGGGCGGGCGGCGGAGGGAGGGGAGGTTGGCGAAACACAGCGCCCGCGTAATTAGAGAATACACGTTGGTCGAGAGGATCCGCGTGCCGTTCCCATTGTTCGGTACAAGTGCACCGTCGGGATTTAATGCAGGTAACTGTTTGGGGGTGCACCTGTGTATATTACTGCTCTATGCTGGTGCATCCACCCATTATGCACCGAGCTATAATAATGGGTCGGACTCGTGCAGCCAGAGATTTGAAATAGGTCGACTGCATTTTCTTCGCTGATTGCATTGTGCTACTTCATTCTTTTTCACCCCTGACCTCCATCCCACAGCCCACTGTACCGTGGAGCCAGCCACCTTATAGAGGGGGAGTTCATCTGACTCCCAAGATTCGTTCGGTCACGTGGTCGCAAATTCTTAGAGGAAAATAAAAAAAAATCAATTGGTCCAAATATCGTTGCCAGATGCAACCAGGTTGGAGTTCTTTGCTCGTGGAGTTTCTTCGTTTTGTTTGAATCTTTGGTTTTGCAGTGGCGTGGGACGGGAGGAGAGTGACAAGAGATTTTGACAAGATTGACCGAGAAAAAGTGAATATAGATAAGAGGATCGATGCTTCCTGAAATCCATACAAACTATGAGATTGGATCAGAAAATGATAGTAATTTTTCCACGTAAATAGTTCGGCGCCCCCGTGTCCTCTGTTAGATTGCCGCGGAGGGCGCGCGGGGAAAGGAGGGAGGGGATTGAACGGCTTTTTAGGGATGGTTGGTTGTCCGATTGGTGGGTGGAAAATCGAAGACCGATAGATGGAAGCCCGTAGGAAACACGTCAATCTGAGGATAAAAAAGGAGTCTGGGGTGGAAATAAATAGTCGGGGCTAGAAAAAAGGAAAGAAAGTTAACAGAAAAAGATACATCGTCGAGCGGCGATACAATTTGTCGTGAACGTCGTGAAGCAATTACTCGGTAGATGATAAGATAAACTTTTGAAAATTATTGTTCAACGCGTAAGAGCGCCGAGAACCCTTATGCGTGCGCGTGTATATATATTTATTTTTTTTTTCAAAATGCACCCCGTCCACGTGATCGAGTGAGCTCATGAGGGAGATAAACATTCCATTATAATCATTGGATCCCAACCCCCGTGCCAATCCAACAACCCTTATCGGTGGGCAATTTATACCCACCATCCCACCGAGAGGATATCATGGGGTATTAGGGGTGGAATCATTTAGGGGTTGAAAAATTGTTCTCCATAGGAAGACCGTCCCATATCTTTTCTCTCCAACCTCATAATTCTCAATATCTTCGCAATTTCAATTTGACCAAAAATTAACCATATCCCTCCCTGAACAGTCGTACCAATCGCAAGGTTTATAGCCCTGGGCTAATTGTTCGAATCGACGTTTTCTTTTTCGAAGACTCTCAGACAACGTTGACAACCTTTTCACATTAAACGAAAACGGTCAGGAATATAGTACATACCCCTGTGTCATGGAAACCCCTGCACTCTATCACGAAACGGATGGTCGCTTGCTGCCCCGTACACACGGCATACGTATGGGACAGGCTTTAAGCGGAAACGGAAGCTGATATGCTTCGCCGATCAGACCGACACATGCTGCGCCATACGAGCCGGACACTTGTGAGGTGAATACTCGTTTTGAAATGGATTCCAGAATGCGCGTGCGCGCGCGCAGGTATGTCAACATGTGAAATTTGGTTAAATTGAGTAAATAACAGGAAAATTTTGAAATGGCGGGATAAAGAAGCATCGAGAGGGGGGAAGCACGGGGTCAGGGAAGGGGGAAAAATCACAAAAGTTTTTTAAAAAATCGCAAATTTTTGTGCGCAATTCGCGAGTTACCACAATGGATTGACGAAGAAAGAAAAAAAAATTCGCTTATCCCAATACCAATGACATGAAAAAAAAAAAATGTTAACAGTACGTACGACATACGGACAAGCTAGGCGTATTCTGCGCGTCGCGATGCCAATATCAATTTGCAACGTGTGCCAATACTAGCGGGGCATTGCTGCCAACCGGGTGCCGACATATAGACTCCAATGTGCCTGGCTAAGGTTCTAAGGTTGCATACAGTGTACCGGCTGTTGGAAGCGTCTGAGAGTTTTTTTTTATGTTGGTTCGACACTATGCAAGTCCCTGATTCAATTCCGCATTGCGCAACGGGTAACGAAAGATTTAAAGCGGGATACGCGACTGTGTTAACACACTGATAAAGACTAGTGGGAACTTTATTTAAAGGAGGGTTGTGTGAAAGGGGTTGAAATTGCAACGTGGAATGGGATAAGTAAGAAAAGGATTCTCGTTCTGCATGGATGAAATTCATTTTAGCTGCGCCCGTACGAAAAGGCATGCGAGTTGGTAACGAAACGTCGTTTTTTGAGAAACTTTCCGAACTTTGTAACGGACTTCACAACCCCCCTTTTTTTAATTTTCGAAATAATGCAATTGCTTCACAAGTGAAGAAACTTTTGCGGAAAACTTCCGTCTCACGAAAATCCAAATCCTTCGCGAGTATTCGATGAACCGCAAAGAACACGGTTTGTCGAATATTGAAAATATATTCTGTCCCGTGACAATTTTTGGAATTGCCCAAATCCATAAAACGAGAAACAGTTTACGACAAGTACGCGTTTCCTTCGCGAAGCACGCAAAGCCGAAGGACACGCGATTCCCCGTCCGTACCTTATCGTTTCCCGTATTAGCCGGGAGTCACTAATATCAAATCAATAATTTAAATAAAAAGGAAATCAAGATCCAAACGACACAAAACTTTTCGTCGGCAGATCAATGCGCTTCGATAATTAAAAATGATAAAGAAATAAGAATTACGAAAATATACAAAAGAAAAACTTTTCCACAGGCTTATAACATTTCCTATGCGAAACGGGAATTCAGTAAATTCCCTAGCAATTTGCCTGGCTTAACCACAGTTCCCTTCTCTATAGTTAGCGGAAATCATTATATTAATATACACAGTGCCATACATAACCCATATGTACCAGCAAATACACAGATAGAGTACACTAGGCATATAGCCTGCATTCCCAATATACCTATAATTTTTGCATAAACAATAAATAGTCTACAATAATGAAAATTTACTTCCCCGCCTGTACGTACCGTTACTCGTCTTCAATTTTCGATTTCTACTTCTCCCAAGTTTCTTGAGCCAAAGTTCCGGTCGCGTGCCCAATAGTCCGCCTGACGTGTCTATAATTGTACGAAGAGTCCAGCGGAGCACAACTCAGCAGGCAAAGGCCGTCTCTAATGGGAGCTTACGTGAATACTTGATTAAGAAGGAAATAAAGAAGAAAAGTTGGTAGGAGGTAGTCATTTGTGACGTACGTGGACACACATGTTCGCGGACGTCCATACACGCCCGTTAAAAGATAGCGCTACTTGGAAAGAAGAAAGAAAAAAAAAAGGTCTACGAGACTGGAACGAGAAACCAGGTGGGTGAGCAGCCAAGGGTACTTCCGGCTTCCGGTTGCCATAATCGCACGTGCCATCGACGTGGGCCACCCTTGGCCTTCTCCCATTAAGACCACCTTGGTTTAGACGAGACTAAAAAAATAAAAGGACTTGACCCCCTTTATCGATATACTTTATTAAAGACAAAGAAAGAAGGAAAGAAAGAAAAGAATAAAAGTTGTCACAGCGCAGCGACAGCTGACTCCGGTGGTCAACAGATGGCCCTGAACATATTCCTCTCATCTCCTTTCTCAACAATATTTTATAGTTTTATCAGATTCGATCTTATCGACAAGTGGGTTCAACGCGTCGAATGTATTTATGAACATACGTAATAAGAAAAAAAAAGCAGTCACCCCAAATATTTTCTTAATTTTTCTTACGAATTTCGCGCTCTCGTCATCCCACTGGGTTCTGCTGTCCGCGGGGATGACGAATTTAGTAGCTCATAAAATTGCGCACGTAATTTTATACGTTTGACTTCCATCCTGTAATCTTGAACGCGCAACAAAATGTGATTTCATTTTTGAAAGTCTCGGCTGTCGCGCGGAATAACGTTTGACTCTGGGAAAAAGTGATGAATGCCTTTCATCCGTAGTGTGAAGGTGTGAGAGAGGGGTGGGCGAGGGGGGGGGGGGTAAAGGAAAAACTCGGATTTTCAAGATTATCTTATTGCGCGACGAGGGCTCCAGCTTGTCAGACACTTTTCCTTTTTACGTTGGCACGAGTGCGTGACTGCGCACGTGATCATTCATTCGACTGTGCCTGCGTATTCCTGGCTTTTGGCCGTGCGATATCATGCGTAAGAATTGCAGACGGGACTGTCGCACTGCTTTTGCAGATAATTCCTGCTTCGTGACTGTGCAGTAGCATGCGCGAACGAGTCGCGCCCAAGTAATTTGAATAAGGGAGGAAGAGAGAAAATAAACAAAAACTGAGGTACCGAACAAACGTAACAGAGTATAGAGTCCATAGCATTGTGATACGTTACAGACTACACTCCCCGCAACATGATACTGAATAATCACATTGTATAGTCAAATTGACTTCCTTCCATTTCGAAACAGTAAAGGGAAGAATAAAGCGTGACAATTCTCTTTTTGCCCGTTGTAACCCGTGGCTGCTCTAAGCCTGTCGGGTTCTAACCACAGCATACCTACTTTCCCGCAACGTTATGTATTCGCGGAACAACATTTTCACCGCTCAAAACAGGGACAAACTGTTTACAAGAGGAGTTCGCGAATTTGCATTATCCTTCAGACTTGTGCTTTTTTGCAGTAAATACAGTGAGATAGAAATTGCATATTTTTACGTCGCCTCAACTCTTTGCGTTCGCTGTGTTACTGGACCGAGTGATCCACAAGGATCCATTTGAACCGATAATGTCAGATAGCAAGACTACGTGAAATCCGGGACGCGTGTGTTCCCCCCCCCCCCGTTTCCGCCCGTCACGAAATTTCTAATGCGTTCGCATAATATTTGTGCGATATTACGACGCAAAGCACGCGTAGCTCGGGCGACTCGTTATAAGCATGGGACTTTGTTAAAATTTTGGATTTTACACAAATCCAAAATCCCTGATGTTTTTCGAAACGTCAGTATCTAATGGACGTCTAGGCGGCTGGCTGGCTTCAGTATTGTTGACACAGTCGAGAAACGGGAGCGAGGGATAATATCGTATTCCGATGTTGCCGATTTTAAAAAAGTTTCTTTACAATACGAAGCCGTCATTTAATCTCACGTGAAACGTCAAACCTAGCTATCGATTCGAGATCTTTGGCATTAACTAATTTTGACATTAATAAATTTCGAATCACCCTCTGTCCAAATGTCCGCATATCATGTTACGAGACAAGTGAAGTATGTAAAGGGCACAGGGTTGCCGAAATTATAATGTGAAAATAATGCATTATCCTTTACAGAAATAATTACAATTCGATGATAAAAAACATTAAGCATTACATTGGTAATGAGAAATGTAAAACACAACCATTATGCATTATATTAATAATGGACAATACGATAAACATTACATTATTCATTACTGAAGTAATGGGTAATGATAAATAACATTAATTTTCCATTAATATAGAAATGGGTAATGTAATGCTTTCCACATTATTCACTATTTTAGCAATGTTTAATTTCACGCTGTTCCAATTAACCATTAAGAACGTAATGCAAAATGATATGGTTTTTCATTTTCCAGTACTAATGTAATGCTTAATGGCCTGACATTGGTATTATTAACTAGAAGATTAATGCAATGTTTTTCTTGACCCCATTATTCATTAAATGAATAATGTTTAGTGTAATTCAAGTCCCATTATTCACTACTAAAATAATTACTAATGAAATCAATAATGCATTATAAAAATAATGCATTTTTTTGCAACTCTGAAAGGGCAGTCGGTCGCCATACGGTTAACAAGGTGGACAAAAGAAGTTACGTGGAAAGAAAAATGAAGCACCCTGAGAAATATCGAGAAATAAAGTAATCGAGGTAAAACAGTGAAAGCCAGCGAACGGCCGGACCCCTGGCCATATGGTCGGAAGTAACAGGGTGAGTAGTTATTCCCTAATGCATGAGTGGAGCCAATCGATGTTATTGGGTGGGGTAACTTCCGGTGTGACAAATCGATTTTCATTGGCGACACGATCCTTATGAATTATACGACGTCTCTGTTTAACCAGTTTTTACGAAAGACAACATTACGATATTATAAGAATAAAGGTATCATTTCTATTATTTCCTATTTTTGTAATTCATCACTCGTACCTTTTTTTTTTGCGTCCAAATTTCATATAAATCATTTCGAGCGTGACAGTGCCACCACGTATAGCTAGTGTACCGTATCGAAAATGGTATTCGATAAAAAAAAATCACATGATCGACTGAAAAAGACTGTGTTGGCTAAACGTACGATTTTTAGCAGCTAGGGGAAATAACAAAATATCTAGCGAATCGTTCGGCATCCGAATTTCAACGTCAATGCGTTCGACTTCCGGCCGGAAACTATGTTACGGACGTTGCCTCGCACAATGGTCAGCTAATTCATAGCCGGTTCGTTGCTGGTACTGAATGGAAAGGATGTAAAGCACCATGCGTATGGACATATGTGTATATATACATATATATTTGCGTGTATCAATAGACATATATAGGAGAACATGGCGACAGAGGTAAAAGGACAATGAACATCTGAGATATAAAATTTTCAATAAAAAGTTTGTGAAAATTTGCTCGAAAAAAAAGTGCGCTTCCAATTTCCGCAAAAACAAAATCAGGAAGGAATCTCTTCGCTGTTCCGTCAGCCGATATGGAAACCCGACGGGACTCTCGCGTTACGCCGTTTATTAAAATCCTTCATTGGAGGAGGGGGAGATCGTGCCAAACCTTAAGGTTAATAGATAGCAAGTACGATACCTGACCTCCTTTGAAAGGATTACAAGAACCTCTAAGATTTCCCTAGGGGTCTAAGATTACACGTAAGTTAATGGTATCTTCACGCTAGCTGCGAGCGTTTCCAGTTAGTGTACAGGGACACGAAAGGTTCAAGGAAAGGGTAACAGGGTTCCTCGATACGCTCCTGGAATAGATACCTCTGACTATGTGCGCCATGGCATACGTATATAATCGTAAAGCAGGCAACTCTGTCCGACTAGTCCTACAAACGGAGTATGATCAGGTCAAATTGTCCCAGCTAAACGACCAAAGAGAATAGGACATTAGTGCCTATATAGACTTTAGGCAAACTTTATGTGTGGATTTTGGGGAAAAAAAGTACTATGCTTTGAGTACGCGTAGTTCCTAGTCAGAATTTTATTTTAAAAAGTCGAGGTGTCATCCAGCCTCTAACTAGGTTCCAGCTGGTCCTTTAGAACGCCATAGAGGACCTTGGGCAGGCCCCAGGACTTCCGGAGAAAGATATCTACTACTGATAGGAATTTCATCGATTATTCCAAGACAGAATGAAAGTTTTATCAAACTTTTTGCCACAAAACAAGGTCGGGGTGAAGATGGAATTTCAAATGGGCCAATATATTCGATGGGATACGTTATGAACCCGGAGATATTTGATTAATTATTCAAAAGAATCTAACCGGGATCTGGGGGATTCTAGAGAATTTTCTTCGTACCACTTCAAGAAGTAGTCATCCGACAGGGAATTTATTTTCCTTCGTTCCTCTTCTTTCCTTACTTCTCGCAAGACTAAAACTTCCTCTCGTAGTTGCACATTCCCGGCTTTGCTAATTTCATTAGGCGCGATGGTCTTACGCGAATCATCGTAATCCGGAGTACCGCAAATGAATAATCGTTATTAAAAAAAAGGCTTCATTTGAATGAAGTTACTCACGATCCGAACCAATTTTTTCATCTTCCAGTTCAAATAACAGGTTGGGCTAGAGGTACCAAAGGCAAGATATAAATTCAACTGCGAAAAATGTCCGTAAACTCCTACAATTAAAAACAATGGGGGAAGGCGCATAAAAAATTTGATCGATAGAGATCAATCGATCACTCAAAAATCACAGTGTTAAGTTTGACAATTTTTCGTTTTACTTAAAACTCGTTCAAGTGGCCTTTGAGAAAAAAAAAGTAGTACAGTATTCGAACCTCAAGTGGAATCGTCTCTTCTGCAAATTAACTTTCCATAGACACAACCCCTAAGGATCGTATCAAATTGGGGTTGCACCAATCTACCGCCTAGTCCTGTTCGTTTCGAATCATCAACAACCCCCAACGTATAAGAGCGAATTTCTACGAAAGGGTGTCTATCCCGTTCTATGCCAATAGAATTGCCAATCCTGTGAAAACATCAAACGTAAACCACACCCCTCCCCCTTCTCTCCCCAACCCACCCATCCAAAGAGCAGCCGTTCTCGTCAAGCGAATAATTATTGGCTATTCTGTCACTGCGATCAATGTCAAACTAGAGGGTTCTACATAATACTTGGGGTCGCCTGAGGCTTCAAGAAAGGGGTACTCGACTAGCGGTTACTACAGAGACCAGATCAGTCAATCATCCCACAGTTTGAAGCATACACGAAGGATCCACAGTTGAAAATTATCCGACAAAGGGATGATCGAATAATCCAAGTTCCCACCGTACACCCCAAAGTCTCACAAGATACTCTCCACCTGCATACTTTGGAAATACCAAACCGGTCACGTAACATCAATTCCGAGAACACGGCAAATAAGCAGCTCGGGATATACAAAAAAAAAATAAACGAAGAAAACAGACACAGTCCAAGAAATTAATTGAAAGTCAGTAGTATAAGATTGGGGGTTCTGGATACAGATTCCTGCACCGACATAATACCGACATTCCAGAGCCTTCGACGGTGGATGTCCGTGCTAAGTTGCCGTCGTGAGCTCTACGATTTCCGGAAGTGACGTCATCAGGACCCCTCGATTCCGAGAATT
>JARQTI010000206.1:0-12097 GCA_030142655.1 Trachelus tabidus | reverse complement strand
AACCAGATGCGCACGGACCGTTTGCCCACGGCCCACTTGCCCACAGACCCAGTTGCCCACGGACCACTTGCGCACGGTTTGAATTCTTCGTCGACCCAGATGCCCACGGCCCACTTGCGCACGCACTGAAATCTGTATCGACCCAGATGCCCACAGACCCACATGCCCACGAACCCATATGCCCACGGCCCACTTGCATAGCGTGGGCTATCAAAGTAAATTAGGTTAGGTTAGATTAGATTGAGGTGGAACGTTTAAACCTTGGAGACTGGGAAGTTAGTGGATCGACTGAAGAGAGCATTAAATATTTGAAAAGGTCCCGTCAGATAAAGATAACTTACAATATCCTTGAATTACTGATGGAATATCGATCAGCAGGCAGAAATTCGCTTTTGTGTTGAATTGGGTTTTTGCGCAACTGGGCATCACCCGATTTCAATCTGTGCGCAAGTGGTCCGTCTGCATATGGGTCTGTGGGCATCTGGGTCGACGAAGATTTCAGTGTGTGCGCAAGTGGGCCGTGGGCATGTGGGTCGACGGAGATTTCAATCCGTGCGCAAGTGGGCCGTGGGCATGTGGGTCTGTGGGCATCTGGGTCGACGGAGATATCAATCCGTGCGCAAGTGGGCCGTGGGCATGTGGGTCTGTGGGCATTTGGGTCGATGAAGATTTCAATCCGTGCGCAAGTGGACCGTGGGCATGTGGGTCTGTGGGCATCTAGGTCGATGAAGATTTCAATCCGTGCGCAAGTGGGCCGTGGGCATCTGGGTCCGTGCACTTTACGAGATCCGTGCGCAAGTGGGCCGTGGGCATCTGGGTCGACGAAGAATTCAATCCGTGCGCAAGTGGTCCGTGGGCAACTGGGTCTGTGGGCAAGTGGGCCGTGGGCAAACGGTCCGTGCGCATCTGGTTCCGCGGGCAAGTGGTCTGTACGCATCTGGACACTACTCACTCACATTCAGCTTCTTCTTCAGTCCAGCGACGCGTCTCGCGAGTCTCCTCTTGATTCCAAAAGCGTTCGAGCTCTGCTTGCAATGCTGCGTTCGTTACTAATCCACAAAATTGCGGTGAGCTCTTCTTCGTTGCGTCGATCAACTCTCCTCCGACGGTCCAACCCAGAAGAGTATTCTGCAGTCTGGACAATCCTTTCTCCTGCTTGGTAGAATCTGCACACAGCAGTTCCCAAAACACTCCGGCTCCGACCAGAAGATCAATCGTTCCTGGCTCGTGGAAGCTCGGATCTGCCAGTTGAAGTCCCTCCAGTAGGAATAAGAACTTCGTTTCAATTCTTACTTGTGGTTGCATTTCAGTGATATGCGGCAATACCAGACACTCGATTGTTGTCTCATATGCTGTGCAGATCGACTTGATTTTGACTTCGACTGTGCGTCCGATATTTGTCCAAGTCTGATTGACGTCGCTGATACCCTCATTGCGTTTCTTGCAACTTAGTTTGAGTCTACGAACTTAGTCCTCCGTGATGAGGTTTGACTGTGAACCGGAATCTAATAAGACCCTGCAATTGTGCTGAGTTCCTTCTGCGTCCTCAATTTGAACTCGAGCTGTTGAAAGTAAGATTTGCGTGCTTGCTTTCCTCGCGATGCTGATCACTGAAGATCTTCTTTCAGTCTCGTTGATGCTTTCTTCTTTTACACAGTGTGCGACGACCGATTATTTCGCTGAATCCTCGTTGGACTTCCGCTGCGTTGGCTGCCTGTCCTCTGTCTCGAGATGCAGGAGTGTATTATGCTTTTTTCCGCATTTCTTACAAGCGGAACCCTTGCAGTTTACTGCGAAATGACCCTTTCCTAAACAATTTAGGCAGTACTTCCTTGAGTTAGTCTCTTCGGGTCGATTGGACACAGAAATTTGCAAAAATTGCGAACATTTGTAGATCGCGTGATTTTCACTACAAATCGGGCAGTTCTGTTGAGAAACAGTGGTCAACGAACCGAATTACCTTACTTTTTTTATGTTGAGGGCTTTCCAGCGTCGCATCTGTTTTTCCCTTTGTCGATCATTTCTATCGTGCGACGACGTTCGCTGAAAAACGTTAAATACTCCTCCAACGTTTTCCTGGTTTCCTTTGTGCGATTACACTCTTCTTCCCAGTCTTTCTGAGTTGCGTAGTCGAATTTACTCTTTGTCATGTGTATCAGGATCTCATCCCAATGGTCGACGGGAAGCTTGAGCGTTTTCAGCGCACTGAGAAGTGTGCGAATGTGAACGATGAGCTGCCTTACAGTTGCTGGCTTATCCTTGGCTATAGCTGGAAAATCAAGCAGATTACCAATATGCGTATTTATTAGCAGCTTTGTGTTCTCGTAATTCTTTACCAGTATATCCCACGCGTTTTCATAATTTTCTGCTGACGTTTCCAGCCCACTGATCACTTGCAGAGTTTCGCCTTTAGGTGGACCTTTCAGATACTGAAATTTCTGAATTTCCGATATATTATCATTTCCATGAATTAATGAGACGTATGCTTCCTTGAAGAGGAGCCACTCGATGTAGTCCCCTTTAAACTCCGGAAAGTTTAAAGTCGGAAGTTTTACATCACATCGTTGTCCGCCATTTCTAGACCTGCCGCTATCTTGTTGTCTTACTGCTTGCGCCGCTACTAGCGCTTCAGTCTGAGCACGCACTTGTGCCTCTTGCTGGGCTAATGCCATAATATTTTCATTCGCTTTTTCCATGTTCATCATCGTCTGCGTTTTCGTCGCTGCCTCGAAATAAATGTCTTCGAAATTGCATCGCTCTCCTTCCAACTGTTCCTGGAGCTCGACCTTGACTTCCTCTCCTTCGGCAAGCGTAATCTCAGCTATTTTAATTTCGTCTATTTTTCCTTGCACGTCTTCAAACTTTTCCCACAGCTCTTCGACCTTTTTTTCTTTGATTCTGGCCTCTGATGCTGAGATTTCTCCGTTTATTGTGTTGTTTATTCTAGTCATTTGACGTTTGATTGACGCTCGGTTTTGACATAGCTTTTTTAGCTCTGCCATTTTGGCTGAATTACGAATCAGGAGTAGAAAGGAATAGTAGGGAAGTCACTTACCTGTAATTAGCT
Source organism: Trachelus tabidus (assembly GCA_030142655.1). Lineage (NCBI taxonomy): Eukaryota > Metazoa > Arthropoda > Insecta > Hymenoptera > Cephidae > Trachelus > Trachelus tabidus. The sequence continues at coordinate 9,030 of JARQTI010000206.1, read as the reverse complement.
GGTGCGAGCACCCTCGGCTCGACTGCTTAACTGTTTGGCTGCTGCGAGCACCCTCGGCTCGACTGATTGGCTGCTTGGCTGCTGCGAGAACCCTCGGCTCGACTGATTGGCTGCTTGGCTGCTGCGAGCACCCTCGGCTTGACTGATTGGCTGTTTGGCTGCTGCGAGCACCCTCGGCTCGACTGCTTGCCTGCTTGGCTGCTGCGAGCAACCTCGGCTCGACTGATTGGCTGTTTGGCTGCTGCGAGCACCCTCGGCTCGACTGCTTGCCTGCTTGGCTTCCGCCAGCACCCTCGGCTCGACTGATTGGCTGCTTGGCTGCTGCGAGCACCCTCGGCTCGACTGCTTGCCCCACATTGCGCGAAAAAATTTTCTTCTCTCGGTGATTTTTAGTTTATTCTTGTAACCTTCGTTTCGATATCGATCGAGTGCTCTATGCTACCGTTCGGCTCGAACGTGTATGCTGCTAGGGAGAGTGTCGATGGCTGTTTGCCTCTCTCTGTCTCTCTGTCTGTCTGTCTCTCTGTCTCTCTGTCTCTGTCTCTGTCTCTGTCTCTGTCTCTATGCTAACGTTCGCTCGAACGTTTATGCTGCTTGCGAGAGTGTCGACGGCTGTTTGCCTCTCTCTCTCACACACATTGTCTGTATTTCCCCGTAATGACGCGAGAAATAATGCACTTCATGGCCAATTTATTTATTGCAGTCAAACGCATTTGTCTTTTGCGTTGTTTGACACACGAAACGAGGATACACCACGCGAGTATCCACGAATTTTTCACTGTTCGATATTTTATTGTTCTCGAAATCGGCACCGTTCTTGGTCGACATGGCTGTCGTCACGTCTCCCGCAAGGTGACGTACGACGCCAACAACGCACCATGGTTTTTTTCTGATTCTTGCAACACTTTCACGATTTCCGTGTTACTTTTATGCACAACTTGCGCTTCATGGGTTCACTGATTGCGGTTGAGCGCCAAACTATGTTTGGGACTGATTAAATAGATGTTTTATTGAAATATATGTAGAGACTTTATTTCGTGTATGTCGTTCAGTCACCATGTTGCTAACTGCCTTTCTCGCTTATTTCACGACAGAGGCGTTGTAGTCGGGAACAACCCCCCTCCTGCACTCAGGGGGTGAGGTTTTGGGGTAAATTTTTGCAAAATCGATTTTCCCCCTTGAAACTAAAAAGTGTTTATTACGAACATTTTTTCGTAGGGTGCGTATTTCTTGAGATATTTCGACGTCTCAAGTTAAAGAAAACACCCTATATAAAAGATATAAAAGCCTCTAACTTGCCGTTCATGAAAAACGGGAATATTCGCGATTCCGTCAACATGGGTGAGTACAAATTCAACTTGTACAACACCTGTGCCTTCGACGCGATATTTCATATTATACTGAATGCGATCTCGACAAGTAAGGAATTGAAGGAAACGGTAACGTGACGGTAGAGCTGGCGGAAAATCTATTGCGAGGCAAGAAGCATCTTAGCTCACGCATTTATGCAACAAGAGCTAAATTGTTAACCCAAGTTGAGCTGTATAAAATCGAGGAGTATACGAGATGGGGTAAGCGGTTTGATGCAGAGTGCAATGTTTCAAGCCTGGCACACTATTTATTTACGGACGTGCCAAGCTGCAAGATACGAGTAAAATGTCTATGTGGGTACGACTATAAATCTCAGCAGTTATCGATGATGGTGTAGAGTATGGTCCACATATCATGATTGATACATCGGTTTTGACAGACAACTCGAACAAAAAAGAAAATATGACTCTGAAACATACGCTCGATACCGTGGCATTGACGATCAAAATCGGGGAAAAGGTGTACTTTCTTGGTGGACTGATGCACTATGCGGCGGGGCACTACATTGCGTACGGAAAGTGCGCGACTTCTTAGCACGAATACAACGATCTGAGACCTACTCGTGCCATTGTTCACGCATCGGAAGTAGTACAGCCTCATCTGATAATATATTTATAGGCAGATGGAAAAGCCTAGACGATGCGATCTCGGTGATATTTCTAGGGCTAATCAAGAATAAGAAAAATGACGCGGGAATTAATAGAAAAAACGATAAGTAAACCGAGAAAGAAAAACAGAAATCAATTTAAGAAAAAAACTTAAAAATCTAAAAAAATAAAATAAAAACAATTTTAAAAAAAACAAAAAAATCCAACAACTGAAAAAAGTTTAAATGTCGTCCTCGATGTTCAGTTCGGGTAATGCTGAGCGTGAAGAAATTGTTACCATTCCTGGCTAAAAATTGTTATTAATAAAAAATTCAACTCTTAAGAATAGAGAGCTCGAAGAGTAGGACTATAGATTGCAATGACATTGGAGCGAAGATCTCGAATGAAGAACCCAGTGTCTGAACTCTAAATGATTTTCGAAGTAATAAATAATTATTAATGTAGGATTTTGAGTCGCGAGGATGACGTGATTAACAGTCATTAATTTTATTTATTGAATATATCAGTAGGTATTGATTTCGCGTAGATACATTCGATCATGCAATTTTTATACTTCATCGACAACGACTGTCATCTTATGAACTTCCTTCGATCGTCAAGCGATCGTTGATGTTCTGTTGTTCCTTCTTCTCTTCCCTTTCCACATTCGGCCAACCTGTTATTCTTCGCCCTCCGAAGAATATTCATATTGGAATGGCTTCATGTGGTCGGCTGCAGTGGCCGTCATTCTGGAGCCCTCTCCATCACCCCCTCGAATAACCTCATACCGACTATTGCCGTTGACTTGATACACTTCAAACGGTCCGATGAACTTTTGTTTTATTTTCAGCCCCCCGTCGAATTGTGTTGTTTTTATGGGAAATAAATCACCCTTTTTATAGACTGATGTTCGTTTACAGCTTCGATTATGCATTCGGCGATTTTCTTCTTCGATTTTCATTAAATTGGCTTTAGCCAAATTTCGTAAATCATTGTAATCATCTTCAAACATTTTTACTGCTGCTTGTTCAATGATTTGCAGAACTCTGAGATTTTCCTTTCGACGCATCTTCACTTCGAACGTTACTTCGAAGGGTGTCATCCCTATGCTTCTTTGATAAGTACTATTTAGGCAGCTCTAAACTTATTCAATGTAACGATACCACTTATCCGGATATTCTATGGCTAAATTCGTCAAAATCGGGATGATACTTTTGTTAATTCTCTCGACTTGGCCATTTCTCCTAGGAACTCCTGTTGTGACTCTGATGTGTTCTACACCTTCCTTCACACAATACTCTTGAAATTCTCCAGACGTGAAATCAGTCCCCGATCGCTAATAATTCTTCGTGAGTTACCAACCGTCCCTCGTTGTACGGTCAGCTTTGCAATTACTTCCTTTGCGTTTGCCGTCTTCGTTGGGTATATCCAAATAAATTTTTAAAATCCGTCGACCACTTCAAATAACTGCTTGCAACATTTTGATGTGGACGTCATTGGACCAAGGTGGTGTATGTGGTACGTCACTAGCGGTACCTCACCTTTTGGAATAGGTATCAATTCCCCTTCCTCTTTTGCCTTTTTTCTCTTTCCGCCAAAATACACGGTACACAATAGCTGATAAACCTCTTGAGTTTTTCTAAAAGCTTCCGGATATAAAAATCCTCTTGAATTATTTCAGACACCTTTTTCACTCCGCAGTGTCCATTTTCATGAGCTCGGCGAATAACATCTGTGTGCATACTTCTTGGTAAAGCTATAATATACTTGTCGGTGACTCTCTTCATCATTAGTTCGTTTTCAACGTGATAGTCTGCAGGCGGTTCCTTCTGTACAATTGTTTTAATTGCACGTAATCGTTCGTCATCGTCTTGCTGACTTTATATTTTTTGCGTAACTGTATCGTCCACTTTCAAGACTGGGTAACGGCTGAGAGCATCAACATGTCGTAGACGCGTCCTCGCACGATGTTCCACTTGGTAATCGAACCCCTCTAGGAACAACGCCCACCTTGTCACTTTCGCTGCCAAATCTCATTTATCTAGCGTTCTTCGAAAAGCATGGCCTTTCCTTGCAAGTAACATTGAAATTTCTTCAATGCGTTGGGGATATCTAAAATCTCTAATTCATAAGAGTGGAGTTTTTGCTTAGCACCCGACGTCTTATGACTCATATAATGAACCGGATGGAAACCATCATCCTCCGTATCCTGTTATAACAATATTGCACCCTAAGCCAACTTGCTAGCGTCTGTATGTAACTCAGTGAATGCTCCGGACTTAAAAATCCGTACCACTGGTGCGCTTGTCAACGCAGTCTTTAGGTTGTCAATCCATCACTTTTGGTCTGTTCCGAAGGTAAATTTTTGATTTCCCATCAAAGCGTCTAACAATGGGCGGGCAATAATCGCATAATCCAAAATGAACTTACGGAAATAACCCGTGAGGCCCATGAAACTCTGCACATCTCTTCGACTTTTCGGCTGAGGGAATTTCATCATGGCTTTGATTTTACCGTTTGACGGGCGTGCCAGCCACCTCCTATAATATGCCCCAAATATTCAACTTCTCGTTGCAAAAACCTGCACTTTTTCTTTGATTGACAGGCCTTTTTCTGCCGCTCTTTCTAAAGCCTCTTGCAATCGGTCAAATTCTTCTTCATCTTACCAGGTACAATTAGATCAGCCATATAGGTAAGGACTACTCCTCACCTGCTGAGATCTCTAAAGACTTCGTCTACAAACTTCAGAAACGTCGTCGGACTGTTACTAATTGTGAGTCCAAAAGGTGTTTTCATGAATTCGTATTAACCCTCGTGTGTCACAAACGACGTATATTTTATAACGTAATTCTTTTCTTTAACTCGACACCGGTAGCAAAACATCCGAGAGCGAACTACATTCGAGAACCAACCTACGTTACCTTCGGCCGTCCATCCGTCGTTCATACATCCGCAAGCCAGGCGGGCGCCAGCAAATTCTTTTTTTAACGGGAATTGACAAGCCGTTATAAACTGGGAGTTGGGGTGGAACATACCCAACTCCACCAAGACAAGAGCTCTGACGGAACCTATCAGACGAGGCGACAGCTTAACAGATCTTGTCCACATTTGGGGACGCGTAAAATTGAGAAACGCAACCGTAGGTGCTGATCATTGGGGTCGCGTAAAAACAGCAAACGCAACTGAATGCACGAACGGGAGCGGACGGTTACGGAAATGCACGGCCGCTCAGGCTGCTGGATTGAGGTAAAGAGGGTCGGAGTAAGAGTCAGGCAAATAGTGCGAGAGACCGATAGCGACGGGTCGAGAACGTACCAGAACGAATCTTAACTATCAATCGAGATCCCTTCACCAATTAATAAATTGGAAGTCCTCACCGGAGCTGGTGCAGCTAATCCGTGGAGGCCGAGAACTGTATCCAAAGAACACTCTGGTGGGCACTGCACTAAGGCACTGCACTACACCTCCGGAACACTCACAGGAATTCATGAATTGCCTGGATATCGCGAGAACAACACGAGAACTATACGAATCGAGAACTTGCTATATCGTACTGAAACACGGCAAGAAAAAATATCAACAGATAGCACAGGAGCGCGAGCCAGCTCGTGACACCTCGGTCAGTGCCCCGAGACAGACTGCTTTGACAATAGCCAAATCCGAGAACTAATCATTCTGATTGGTCAAGATCTTTAGAGCCGATAACTCTTCTATCTCCTTCGAGTCGTCCCTTTAAACTAAATCGAGAGCGTTCCTTAACGAATCGGTACGTAACTTATTGGTGATCCTCCCCGGCCGCTTCTCCAGGGCATCGGGCGACAGCTGGGCACCACATCCTCAACTCGGGCAGGAGGTTCCTCTCCTACCCTTAACCATGTGATACCATATCTCCGCCCGCTCTACAGCCCTTTGCCCATCTCCAGCGGGGCGCCGGTATTTCACCCGGACTTCTGCCGGTCCGTGGAGACATCTCCGTCGGGTACTCTCCTCTGCCGGGCAACTCGGTACGTCGAGACTATCTCCCCATGGCAGATTCGAACACCTCGACCTCCACTAACCCATAACTAAATCTGACGAGAACCTTGACATAACTATACGAATCAATCCGAGAGCGTAGCTTCTGAGCAGGGTGGCGATCCGAACGGAACCAGAAATCAAGAACGTTAACTAGATCGGTAACCGGAGCCGCCTTGGAACTGTGTTCGAAAAATCACGTCACAGTACAGTCAACCACATTAATGGTGTCAACGGTGGAGGCTGTGCGGTGAGGTAAGAGAGGAGGATTGGGTGGCGCCTGCTCTCCTATCTTGGCCTGTGCGTGCGATGCAGATAGCAATACGGTGCGAGCGAGACGCCAGAGCGTCGCTCGGTGCGTCCTTGTTGCACAGCACGAATGTAAGCGTGACGCCAACAAGGCCCCTCATGCGCAATAAGGAGCTTGGTGGTGCACTACTCGTGTTCGGAGGTACGCTTTCGCTCTCTCTCTCAGACTAATGCTCTATGACGAGGACAGCAGATACCCCGATAAGAAACGAGAAGGAGCTATGCGACTTGCGGTAGTGGGAATGAGTTAGATTTTTCGATTATCCGTCCTCGTCATACAGCGTTAGTAAGACAAAGACGGATTTTTCCGAATCAATGATGAGCGTTGACGGTGGCGATCAATATCGGGACGTTGGGCCCAACTATCCCTGAATTTTGATCGAGAGGCTCGAGGTTGGGCGAAGGCTGATGACGATTCAGCAGCAAAATATCAGTATTCGCATAACATTCACAAAGGACGATAGGTGACACATACAAAAAAGAAGGTCACCTCAATTCATATCACGGGATATCTGACGGCTGTTGATTAGTGTTTGGAGCATCTGTAGTACCTTTAATTTCCTGTAACGCTGACAAACACCGCTTTGTGGCAGGATTTCCTAAAATTACGTCACAGTATGTATGAATGAGCACATGCGGGAATCTGGTACGTGCGTAGCCGTGGAACAGTGCTGAGAAAGTTGAGACCATACACACATACACGCACACGCTCACAGACGAGCACAAATTCTATGGAGAATGAATGATTTGTCCGAGCCCAAAAACTCTTGATGTTATATCGAAAACAAGATTCATTTTAATTGGATTATGTTTTAGATTGCTGATGGCCATATTAGATGTCATTTAAAATTTTGCAATTTTAACTTTATATATGAATTCAGCAACCCAAAGAACCTCCAAGAAACATTTACCATGAAAACTGAAAAACTTTTCTTTGTCAGCACACTTATGCCATAAAAACATTTTTTTCTGTATACTTTGAAGGGGTTAATCATCGAGGCGACACAGACAATTAGTAACACGAAGTCGTGATAATCCAGATCCGCTGTCACCAAACTCACTTAATTTTCTTCAACAGCACCCTTGCAAGTTTCTTTTCGCAGGAATCTTTAGAACCCTTTCGCTACTAACGCAGATATCCATGCTACGAACTTTAAATACTAATATTCGCTATAGCTGAGATAACCCGTATTGGTATTAATTACATTTGTGGTGTACATCATAACCCTCAGCTACCAAAAAGCCATGATGTATGTTAGACCCTCAGAAGTCCATCCAGAAAGGTTGATCCCTAATCCGTTCTTCGTTACAGAATTAAAATAAAATAACAAAAACATAAGAAAATAAGCAAAATACAAAGAATATTCGACTCTGAAATGTTATGCCGTGAGTGTGAATTATTGAAAGACGTACGTATATACGGTTCAATCAAACCCCAGCAGCTAGATCTTCTCTATAACAGAATAGTGGAACACGTACCGTCACAATACATGTTATTATATTAAAAAAATTGTTTTCAGTACATAATATTCTCAATCATACTTTAATTGATAGCATTAATCTTATGCACAGTTAACTCTAAGTAATAAGTAATGATCTTATTCCGCGTATTATACAATGCTATACAGTAATGCTTTCCCAAGTTAGAGTAACAGCTTACTCCTCCTATGCAGCGAACGCTGTCCCTATTCTCCTACTTGCTTTTCACAAGTCTGGCAAAACTTCGATACCTGTCAACGACAACCATAATTGATATGCATTGTGACAAAAAGTCGCATTAGAGTAGGACGGAAACTACAAGACAAATACCCAAGCTGTACGTAGCAATATAGCTGATTCTCCGTCGACAAATGGCTCGAAACTCTGTTCCTGGAATAAAATATGCTAAAGAACCGCTTGGACGTCAGACGCACCTGGATATCGGACGCAGGCAGTGCAACCGACCAACATGGACGATACGGGATGGTAGTGGGGCAAGGAATACTGGTCAGAAGAATGAGAACATTAGAATTGAATACAATAACAGGTTTCCTGTTGTTACAGACAATTTAAAAATTCAGTAAATAACAAATCCAAATTTCGAGACAGTAAAAAATAATTTCGTTAACAATTTAGGTAAGTGAAACAAAATAAATTTGATACTAGTCATTGTACTGTTGACTATCGGTATAGGTGTTCAGAAATGGAAGGTGAGGTCAAGTCCATGGCGCTGTTCGTTTGGATGATCCTCTTCATTCCTTTTCCGGTAGGGTCGAGTATGGGGTGGAGCCGTTATATCGGCACGGTAACGCTCCACGTTCCCTGGGGTAAGATCTTACTGGTCCTTTGAAGGCATCTTGTTGTCATGATGGCTCGGTACCGGTGTCGTGGTCGTAACGTATGAAATATTTTATCCAATTTGGTATGAGCCATTGTCGAAAAATTAGCTCATGACCTTGGAGTTCCCGGCTGATTGCATATTAGGTTATGGAAAAGGGACGTAAATGCGTTCCGAAGTTAAAAATCGAAAGTTACAATTTATTGAGCCCCCGGATTCAATAACGTCATGAGCGCTCGAAAGACGGTATGAGTATTGTCCAACCGAACAAAAGCACATCGAAATTATTTTTCTAAAAACCATGATATAAAAAATATTGCTTTATAGAGAATGATCAGGCGCATCTTTTATGTTGTGTGACGTGAATTTCGGAAATTCAGTCACAAAGATCGCTAGGAGTAGGGCAAAGACAAAATCCACCTGCCACGATCC
>JARQTI010000205.1:689-50637 GCA_030142655.1 Trachelus tabidus | reverse complement strand
GAGAGAGAGAGAGAGAGAGAGAGAGAGAGAGAGAGAGAGAGAGAGAGAGAGAGAGAGAGAGAGAGAGAGAGACATAGTGGGGGTAGGAGGTTAGGGGATGGTGGTTACGTGATAAGGGTTGGTGACTCTGCTCGTAAAAAACAAAGAACAACGAAATTGGCCAGAGTAAAATGTGAAAGGGGTGAGGAGGAGGGGGGCGGATGATTGTGAAGTAAGTGCAAGTGAGACAAGGGGATGAAAAAGGGTGAGAGGCAAAGGGGAGTAAGGGAACAAAAAGGGAGCTGTTGTTAACGATCGAAGAGAAGAAAAAAAAAGAAGTTCTCTTGGCTCAACGGTTTGACTGGACTCGTCAATTCGTAAGGGTGTGAGTTAGGGGTTGGCTAGCTGTAACCAGGGTCTGGAACGGCGTTAAGGGCGCAAGAGCGATCGCTAACGAATAGAAGTTTAACAGTTGGCATTTTTGACGTGCAAAAGTTCCGCCTACGCAAGACGGTCAGGACCGGCGAGTTCTTCTGTGGATTATAGAAATAGCTCGAGAAGAGCCTTGAAGGTGTGACAATGGGTGGTTTGGTTGCCAATGAAAGAAAGTCTATGCGAGAGAGAGATAGAAGAGTGTAACTAACGTAAGGATGGTACGAAGTGGGTACGGGGAGTGAGAGAGAGAGGGAGAGGGAGGGGGGAAAGAGAGAGACCAGAGAGAGAGAGAGACCATAGTTTACTATACTAGAGCAGATTGCCCTGGAAGTATAAAATACATAGAGAGAGAGAGAGAGCGAGAGAGAGAGAGAGAGAGAGAGAGAGAGAGAGAGAGAGAGCATGGAAAGCCGCAGCCTCCATTCTCTCCCCGTTCCTCCATTCCGGCAGCGGCCTTCAGACACCCCCAACCCCCGCGAAAATCAATGTGAGCTGCTTCGCTCCGCGTAGAGACCCAGCCCAAAAACATTGGCTGCTATATACTCCTTACTTAGCATGAATCGACTATAGTCCCGGTACGGCGTGTTCCTTCCTATAGGGATGTTATTTGAGTGCCGGCCGGCCGGTTCACCCTCTGCCATCCTCTGGGAAGCTCATCCTTGAACAATGAGAAATGTTATCAGCCGAAGAACAATTACAGGTAGTTATCTTCTGGATTAGGTGTCTTCAACGTTTTCTATTCTGGCTCCTTATTGGATGTGTTATATAGCTACGGAATTTACCTCCTGCTACTGCCTTTTGATAATAGTATACAGCGCCCCGTTAGTATACTCCAGCTCTTGCGAATCCGATACGTTTCTGCTACGTTCCAGTTACTCATATTTCTTAAGTTTTTTTCTCTTCGATTTTTCCAAGAGAATTTATAGGAGATCTGTCTTTTTTTCTTGGATTTTTTCTCTCCTCTCCCTTTATCAAGTACTTCGTTTGCAGTGCCGTACTGTTTTGTAACTGAAATGGCGCATGAATTATATGCATATTTTTTTTTTCATTGAAATTTCAGCTTCTGTTACTGGGAAGGATTTTGGTGGCGGTTTTTTTTTTGAAAATAGACTGGATTGATTTATAGGGAAGATAGAAGAGCCGGGATACGCAAGGAGATTGGGAATACGAGATGTAATATAGGGTTATCAACCTCAGGAATGTCAGTCAGATTTGACAGCTGTCACGCGATATCTTTGTCTAAGCACCGTTTGACAGAATTATGACAGTCGAGAGCGAGAGAACTTTATCAATATACATTGGGAAATTGGTTATTCGATTGGTCGGAGGTAAGAAAAGATCCTTTTATTTTCTTAAAGATTTTTCGATTTCCTATATAGCCCGCGAGTAAGAGAGAGACGCACTTATGGGCGTTCGCGTGAGTAGGATAGAGACGCACGTACTTTTTACTTCGAATTCATCAATGATTATCGAATTCACTGTCTTTGCCGCAGACGAAACTTTTAATGGGCATACAATTGTGGAACGAATTTTTCTTATAGTATTTCAAATGAATGCCACTGTGTATACAGAGTGGCTGTCCTAGAGGCTTACGGGAACAGAGGCCCAGAGGCCTAGAGGAGACACAGTAGCAAAGAGGAGAAACGAAAGAACTCGCTATTATCGCGTGCTAGAAGCACAAAGGGAACCAGAGAATGCTCGTTGGAGATTTGGATGAAAAAAAAAAGAGTCTGGAATGTCCAGGAAAACTGCGGCAAGAAAAGAAACAAGGGAAGAAATGGAGTGAAAAAAGTCAAGAAAGGAATCAAGATGGTTTCGTCGTTCACGCGAAACAGTTATTTGTATAGAAAAAAAAAGATATATATCGCGATAAGATAATTAGTGAGAACGCGTAGCGCTTGGTTAAAAAAATTTCTTTGCGAAAATTACGAGGGAGGAAAAAATGAATTTTTCCAAGGCTTTTCGGATTTACCGTCTTGCAGGTAGGGCCGAGAGAATTAAAAGATCTGCTTAACTTCTTATCACGGCTCGCAGACTCGGTAACCTCCGTGGCAAAATGTTTTCGGCAATTTACTCGCTCGGCTTCCGTCGGCATTCTAAACTTTTGACCTTTGCCCTTTCCTTTCGTCTTTCACTTGCAAATCTTTTTCCCGCGTCTTCTGTGAAATCTCTGTACGATATACCTGATCTCTCGGCGTTGATCGTATACGCTTCAGTGTGTAGAAGAGAGGAAGAAGGAGGGATGAAATTTATTCGATCTTTTTTTTTCTCATTATTTAATATTATATTCATTAAAATTTTCTAATCTTACTGTATTCGCATATCGAGCCGATAACGTGGGAAGTTAACCAGGGGATCTAAGTTTTGATAAGACTAATTTCTAATGTGAATTTAACAACTATTGATTATACCTTAATTAGACACTTAATTATACAATCTTAATTAATACTTTATACGAATCCACCCTTCACACAGTCTTCGAATAGAATTAAACTTACTCGGATACTCATCATTCTTAACCGATACCTCCCACCGGAGGGTACCACCCCCTTACCTTGATTGGGTTCATTAGCTACCCTTCTTATCAAATAGGGGTGTATAGTTCAATTATAATAACAATAGATATGTTTAACTGTTAGATTAAAGTTGGGGCGATCCTTGATATAACCTTAAAAAATCTCCACTAGGTGTATATATATATTTTTTTATATAGATATCGACAAGACCGCCAGCGCAGTGATTATATTTAATTGTTAAGAAAATTACACTTTTCACTGCAATTCTTATCCGGCTCGACCACCATTCCGATACTTTTAATTATTCGGAAAAAGTTATTTCCAATATTCTCCGTTGGACCAGGAGCTACTTATAATTTTTTTTTCTTTTTCTTCGTGTTTTCTCATTCCTTCGATCCTACTGCTTCATTTCATCGATGGCTTCTTATTTTCGTATAGTTACGAGAACGGAGCGTAGATATACTTTGTTAAGCTCAAATTATATCACTCCCATTTTTCCAAGATCAAATATCGTTACCAGCTACGTATTGAAAATCCAGGAAACGAAAGAAACATCACGCGTTCGCAAAACGTGCAGTTACGTTGAAAATGCTAGCCCCGCGTGAAAATGGGCCGATTTCGTAGGACGAATGGTACGTAAAAGCCTGATCGTTAGCAATATACTCGAGGGTTCGTTTAACGATTGCTCGTTCGCCGATGCCGATATTCCCGCGATCAAATCTCCCCAGTAGCCATTTGCAGTCCCTAGAGCAACGTTAGAGCCCTTACAAAGAAGCATTCTCGAGTGACCAGTGAAGTTGATAAATGGCTGGTGGATTCGATAAAACGAGGGATGAAAATAAGTAAAATTAATAAAAAAGGATTATTTTCCAAGAAATATTTCCCTATACATCAGAATATACTATAGCTCCGAGGTAGCAGTACGAAAATTGAATCCAGGGCAACCAACCCTTGACTTATTAAATATTAGGGCAGGCTGCCAACTCGGTCCTTTTCGGCAGGTCAGACTTGTCGATTAGTCTTGAACTGTCTAGGGGCTGATCGGGTCGACCCCTCGACAGTTTTATCTTTCCGGTAGTTACACGTCGGGTCCTTTGGACTTTGATCAGCGTAAGAGTTGGTACTTGAAGAGAAGAGCGTAGAGAATGACTTGGGGTGGTTTCCAGGTACTTCATGAGGTTGCAGGACAAACTGCAGATCCGTTGTGTCTATAGATATCTTTGGGTGAACAAAGATTTAGCTTTTTGTTTTCTCCTCTTACCACGTTCATAACGTTAGGGTAAACGATTGGTAAAGTTATCACTATTGATCTGCGACCCCGATCGCTGCTTTTCTTGCGGTTTTCTACCACGATCCAATCACCCCCCGAAGCTTCAGGTTCGAGCCGCCAATTTTATTAGCGCTGCTGTGGTATCCTTATGGGAAAAGTGGCCGGATGGTCTGTGCCATTTCTATACCCTATACCTTTTCGCGCCAGCTCCCCGAAGAAATTGAACGCTTCTGGATAGAGAACGAGGAAAAACTTTAACGATATATACGACAAGACCCCCTGTTAAAAAACAAATGTATATGCTGGAGTAAGTTAGATTGTGAACTTTGACCTTTGAAAATATCAAATTATCCATACCCATCTACCGAATGGATTTTTTATAAAGACTCTACAGGAGTGCAAATTTTATTAGAAATTGTATCATGGGTGGGGGAAGGGGGGACGAATAAAAAAATTTATAGCGCCATAAGAAAATTTATATTGGCTTAAATTTCGTCTTTTGCTTGATTATTCGCGGGAGAATTAAATCGGGTATAGATTTTGGGTAACGTAACCCTGGTGATCATTATAAGCGATCAATGTGAGTGGTGCATATTTTTATTAAGTCCTTCCGGTCTATGAGGTTAGGGGTGACAATGACAATGATAATTAATTCTTAGCTGCTACGGGTATCCGTATCGTTGGGCTTAACGAGTGTCGTATAATAAATTAAGGTTATGGTTTCCATAAACGCGGTCTCTTTCTCACCTCTGACGTTACATTCTACTGAGGATAAGTCTCGGTTGGGTTGCTGGATGCCTGACTGGCTACTAGGCACTGGTGTAACTACTGTAACTAATTCAACTTGAAATTGCCCTCTCCTTTCAAGCCCCATAGAAATTCATCGGACCTCGGGTGCCAGCTTTCCCTTGAACCAAGCAATACGGACCGAAGTTGAAATTAAAAAAAATACGTTGTTACTTATGAGGATGAAAGTGTCAGTCATTTGCGATGCATCGAACGGTACAAAGGATAAAAACACAGTGGAGGAGAAATGAGAAAAAAATTTGATTAACGTGAAAGTAGAAAGTGCACGATAAAAAAATTAAAAAGAGAAAGAGAGAGAGAGTGCTACCTTTTATTTTTCAAAATCTCATATCCCTGGTCTATGTTGCACAAAAGAGAGAAAAAAATGGAGGAAACTATTTCATCATGAATGTCGATGGTCCTTTTTGTACACAGTAGTTGAGAGGAGTATCGACAATAACAATGCAAAAAATAACACGAACCACCCTTACTGTCCAAACTCATATATTGATTTATTCACAACGCTCGCTTGTACTCAACATACCAACCCCTATTTAGGTTGCTGCATTGCCTGGGGGTGGTTATGCAAATATTTTGTGCGTAAGTCCGAAAGAGCCTGAAAACTCTTCCGAAAATGGAAGAAACAAAAAATGAAAAGGATAGAGGAAACGAGTACAAAATGTTCCCAGTGGTCGTTTCATCCCTTTGTGTAAGTCCTTTCACGTGTCTCTTTCTATGTGAGGAGGCGTAGAATATCCTCAGGAGGTACAGCTACCCTATACTTGGAATTATCCTTCGTCTGGGACCACCTCTTCGTCGAATCTGTACTTACGAGAGGATTGTACTCTCCCATCCCGTCCCTTTCTCTCTCTCTCTCACACACACACAGACAGATAAATGGTGATTGTTCTCCAACTTGCATTAACAATATTGTATTGCGAGAAGTTCACGTTGAAATTGTTCAAAATCGTGATTCGGCCAGCCTTACCAACCTTCGTGTAAACCCATCGAAAACCAAGGCTGATGTTAGGGTCTTCCAGATATGTAAATACTCTTCCGCTCGATGATGCGACGATCGTGTCTTACAAGGGGTTGGTACAAGGTCTAGGGATATACAATTAATTGGAAAACCGAATGGACGTGATCAATTCTCAATTATTTTTGGTAAAATTCCCAAGACACTGTGTACCAACTGAATCGTCATTGTCCCTTAAAAAAAGCCAGTTCATTCGTTTCGTTAATATTTTACAAGTTTCGGACCGTCGCTGGCTCGTTCCATCGGACCAAGAAGAGTCTGAGGTTGCAGCAAACATTTAACCGGTCCGTTTGTCCCGTCCCAGGTGCGAACAAATCGGAGTACATTGCCCCGCACTTCTGGGCTCTTGGATACAAGAAAGTAGACTTTATATCCTTGGGATCCTTATCCCTCTGATGATTTTTTCCAAGAGTACCAACCTTCTTCTCCAGAGAATTAAACATCGCGTCATCCGGTTCTACATCCGCTCCTGATACTCGTTCGTTTGCTTCCGACTTGACAGTCTCAATCTTTTCCTTTTTCCTTATCAACAGTCGGTTCTAGCGTCTGATATCAGATTTTTGAATTCGCTTTCCACTGCCATTCGCGAAAAGTGCATGCTCGTCACATTTAAAAAAACCACTACGTACCTCTCTTGTTTCGTCTTACAACTGGTACAGGTATATCCAGGTTGATTACAAGCTTATATACTTAGGCTAACTTAATAAAAATTCTCTTATATATTCTTTGAAATTCTCTTTGTTCTACTCTTCATATTTTTTGCTTTATACTTAAAAGGATCCAGTGACTCTAGTAAAATAAATTTTCATCCCCCCCTCCCCTCTCACTCTCTCTTTCACACAGTTGACCCTCCACTCTCTTATTCCCTTTACCCACATGGCCTTTAGTCTCGTCCATGTCCCCGAACGACGCAGCTCGATTAGACGTTATTGATAGGGGTGGTCGGGCTCTTCCAGATCGAAATAGCAAGAAGGGGTTGCTTCTGGACGGCCACCCTCGAAACTGGCATTATTGATGCGCCAGTCACAATAGGAGCCTACACTAACTACCCCGTAACTCCACCTAATGGATGGTTCCGTAGATTTTGCAGGTTCTCAATGGCAAATTACTAATGACCATACCGAACGGTTCTTACATCCCCATAATATAAGGTTGCATAGTCGCAAGAGAAAAATCACTTTTATCTCTAATCCCAAACCGCTGAACGTCAAAACAAATAATAAATAAATCATCCGTTTCAATTACTCCAATATTGTTCAATTAATCAACGATCCAATCCTATCGATATGGCAAACCATTTTTATCAGTCACTATAGCTTTAGATGGGTATTAACTACGATCCGACATCAGCCACGAGTAATAGTCTTATATAAACGATCTGAAACTATTCCGTCACACTATATATGTCTGCCCAACATGGTACAGTCAAACTTCTTTACGGCCCGATGCGCCAAGTTGCGTTACACACACCTGTTATCAGACATACACGTAAAGTGCCATGGTACATATGTATTTAGTACGATTCCGTAGTAACATCTCTATTGTATCGTGTGTCTATTTCTGCCAATAAGAGTGAGAGAGACAGAACGATAACAGTACACGTTGTACCAGTGCATGGTTTAGCAAACGCTAAGCATCGTATGCCCCTTTGGTCTTAGTATTTATATACCCTGTGACCCTATGAATGTATACATGTATATGCACCATAGGATACCATAAATGAACATCTAGCTGTATGGGCACTCATGCGAATTCCCTGTAGGAATTTTCAGTGTCTGTAGTTTGTGTAGGTTTGGGTTTATGGTTCTCTATGTCACATGCTATTGTTCGTATGTTCATATATACGAGTGTGTCATTTGATGATCCTGTCAACTGATCCATTTACCAGGTATAACTAAGCAAATTCAGTGTCCAGCTTCTTTGCTCTTGATAAAAGGACTTGACGCGTTGTTCATCTTGTCGTCACGTGTATACAGTAGGTTCCAGTATAATTGCAACTGTGTGTGATTAATCGATCGCTCTACCAACCCGAATCGGAGACAAGTTGGCGGCAGCTCGTTAATTATGTTCAGAGAGTTGATGGATTCGTGTTATTCTTGGAATATAGATGTACGTTTATAACGTGTGTATTAGGTATACAGGGTGTCCCAAAATTTATGTACGTTCGGGGTATGGCCGTGTTCGAGGCATCAAGGATCACGAAAATGAGCTTGTTTTTTGCGCAGAACTTCTTAGTCTTTAAATGGGAACAGGTCTAATGGCATTCATATACGTTTTAGGCACGGGTTTCCGTCCGACCGAACGCGTCGCTCGAAACGATTGCGTATCACAGGCTTCGCGTGAAGCTGCGCGCGAAGCTAAGGCGTTCCGCCAGTATCGGTGGTCTGTCAACAAATGCGCTTGGTACTCGAACCGTGAATCAATTGGTATTTCGTGTGATCTGTCTGTAGCATGTGCAGCCTCATCGCTGTCGAGGGGAAAAAAGAAGCAAGGAAAGAAATCTCAGGGTTTGTAGATGATTATTATTTCTGTTGGTGTCTCGTTCTGATTGGTCAACTTTGACCTGGCGCCATTTAAAAATTAGGAACTTGTGGACAAAAACAAAGTCATCTTCGTGAGCTCTGATGCCTCCCGAACACAGCCATGCCCCGTAGGTACATGTATTTTGGGACACACTATATATATATCCATTTGATATTTTAAGGTTGATGTTTCTGCATCTTTGGAGTCTGTCCGTGTTTACGCATATAGATATACGTCGTATGATATCAGTGTTGTCGCTGCGTTGCGTTGCTGACTTGAAGTTTAGCGAACTTTTAATTTCTTCCTGCTATCAATATTATCGCACGGTGAAGGGGTGGCTTTGGGATTGTTGGTGAACGGGACTTTTCGAATTTCGTGGCTTATCTTGCCAACAGTAACACCCTGTAACGAAATGATAACACATACCGCGCATTGATTATCATGGAGTATCATCGGTTACCGTCGTTGCAGTAGTAAAGATCGACCCTCAGATATTTACAGAGCCAATGTGGAACTTTGCTACGTTCGTCAGCAACTGCCTGTACCATGATATAGCATACTATTAAAATATGTATAATAATTATCTTTTATATTCACTACAAATAATCCTGGTTAAAAAGTACATAGGCTCATGTAACGGGATAAAATCTGTAAGCGCGGTAAAATTTGTAAGCGCGATAGCCGCTTACCAGGGAATTTGGTCTGTAAGCTTCAAGTGATTTCATTTAATAATATTTTATCTATAAACGTATTTACCTCTTTCGGACGACGACAGGATGTTGTTGGTGTAGGAGTTATTCTATTAAATATAATAATAATAAGTCGCTGCTCACCATTTTGCGGATCGTTGAACCCGCGCCAAAGGTTTCCTTCCGGTTCTCATGAAATTCCATATCAGCTCCAAGAACAGGGAATGGTCCGTGGTAGGAACGCGTTAGCTATGTTCACAGTGAACCAGAGCCATTAACGTCTTGTACTATACTTCCGTCTAAAGTAACAGACAGCCAATCCCGTGTCCTGGTAAGCTGGCAAGAACCAATTGGATCGACTGTATAACCTCGTACATGGTCCTTTCACGTGCTCTATCTGTATATATAGAAAAAGCAGAGCTATCAAAGAATTCGTTATTCGATATCACAGCGAAGCAAGACGATTTTCACGTATGCCCATAATACCTCTTGACGTTGACCGATGACATCGAATATATTCCTTCGGTCGTTCTCTAACGACACTTTTATGCTGCGGCTAACCTCTTCTCGCGAGAAAACTTTTGCTCCATGAATCTTTCATGAGAAACGCACGAGCAACGATACAGCCGTCAACTGGTCGCGTATGCCAGGTACCTTCTTCCCTATTCGTTTATACGTATCAACTGGTAATACTTTAGCAGGGTCCGTATTATGTATTAATAGAGACTCGCCTAGGATACATACATAGTTGACAACGTCTTCCTCCTGACAGCTCACGTTGTCAGTGAACCCTCGCTAATCCAGATGGCAGGCTGCTCAATCATCCATAATCTTCAGGTGGGGGAGAGACAGTTTCATGGTGCATCGAAGGAGGGCCATGTTGACAGAATAAGCGAGAGAGTTTATAGGTTACAAGGAACTGCAGTACTGTCGGGAGTCGCTTACCTGTCATTCTACCTCGGCGATCGAAGTAACGTTGAGGAGTTGTTGATGGGATGGATAGGTGGGTGGGACGCAGCTAGGACGTCAGTGACACAAGAAAAGAGAACGGAACATTTATTAGCTACGTTTCACTGAAAAGAACGAAGAATGCAGCCATGACGTTGATTATGGTAACGATGATTATTAGGTTATGCTCGATGTACTGTATGCACGACTATAGTCAGTTAATGCTTTTAAGGTCACTTCTTGTATATGTATTTATATGAAGAATCCTTCACACAATTGTATTTGACTGCGCTACTTCATAAGGCATGATGTATTTAACAACGGCGGTGTACGCAGTATGTATAATAAACAAAAGCCTGGAAAGACTGATAATACGAAAGTTTTACGGTATCTGGGTACGTACGTAGAGCGTGTATTCGTACGGGGATGAAATAACGAGTATACTATAGTGCATCCATTTTTTTTAAGGATGCATGCCATCGATCATCTCAGGTAGCTACAGGTTATTTAATTTAAACCTGTTAGCGTATTCAGTTAAGTAGAAGGCTGTTTATTGAGAGATATTAAAGGAAATTATGGGATGCAAAAGCTAAGAAAGAACATTCTAATTCTACTCTAATGGTAATTATTATATTATACGTAGACGTACGCGTATAGAGCAGAACGTCGCGCCTGCGTACTGATTCGGAATCTCTAGCTGGGGAAAAAAGCGAGTCCGAGCTGCGCGGTCGGTAATGCAGTTTCATGTCTCAGCCACCCGTACCTACGGACCTAACCTCTACAGTCTAGCTACAGAGCTTTGTACCTTCTATATCCTATACCGTGGGCTTCAGCTACGAGCCGCATCCCTTCCATCATCCGACTCTTTCGTACTGGGGCTGCTGGTCCTGCGCCCTGCGGATGCTGCGAAATCCTTCACCGCACCTCACCCCGTACCAACCATCGTGGACTAGTGAGAGCTGGGCTGTCGCCATAGCCGCTCCCGGGTTTACACGGTTTAACCGCTGCTACCGCACGACACTTAACCACCGTGAACGAGAAAATCGTGCCGATTCTTTGTAAACGATTTCCGTTAACCTTAAATTTTGACACTGTTGAGACATTGAGCCTCGTCCTGTACTCGTCGCCCAGCCTGGTGGAGTTATCGTGAGCTGTACACTACTTATCTACCAACATCGCCTACCAATTCTACCTATCTACCTTGCCTTCCTTGACTCGTTCCCTTCTACGTGGCACTTAACGTGCGGGGCGCAGAAGCTTGCCAGTTTTTCGGTACACGGGATCGAGCATATCTCAGTATTTTTTGCCTTTTTTTTCGCTTTCTGTCTTGTCAGTATCCTTGACAGTTATTCTTCTCTGGACGTTACACGTGTCGTGATACCATGGGATGATTCTTGCAGAGACCAGCTACCAGAGTGGTTTGTCATACGGGAACCTTATCTTCACTTTTTCATATGTTTTTAAACGATAATTAATAAATATTACTTAGACATATAGGCAATATTTTTTAATTGATCCTCTTAATCAATTTTATACATATTCTTGATAGTGGATACGTTAATCGGTTTTGGGAATGAAAATTGCATTTTTCCAGTATCAAATCTTTATTGGCATTGGGAATAAGACGTTAATGTATAATGACAATATAATTATTTTTATAAATATTGATAAAGAAATTTTTGAATTTTACAAGGGAACGGCATTGCTAGGTGAGTCAATTCGTTGATCGGTCAATTCGAATACACTTGGCAATTCGGTCGAGGCAAGTGGGAATTTCATATAATTAATTTCTGTTTCTCTAATTTCAACTTTCTTGGGGGAATGTCTCGAAATCTCAAGTCGATTCTCCCTGAGCGCAGTTTCCTAAGAGACGAGGTACAACAGAGGTCACGAGTATCCGGTTAAAGTATCGTGTGAAGTGTGTTGCTAAGGTTGTCAGTGAAAATTAAAGCAGTGCCTCTGACGGAATAAGGAACATTGCTGCCCTGGCATCGTAAACGCGTAAGTACATACTATACATAAAGCCTTATCTGAGGACTGTGTAATGTATAATACAATATATATAGGACAATGGGATGAAGTAATTCATTAAATAAATAGTGAGGTCATAAAATGAACAATACAAAAGTACTTTATTGCTAGAATTGAGGGAGAGTAAGAAACACAAAGCTTCTTATGTATATATGTATTTATATAATGACAATGCTAACAATAGAACTATAATAGGAATAATTAAATGACTTACGCTGTTATTTAAAATAGTTCACTGTTTCTAAATTATATAATATTTTTCGTTATCCCCTAATTCTATAAATTTTCTATTTTATTGTCAAAGTTAAAATGACAGGGTGTTAAATTTTCTAGTTCGACGGGAGCTACGTTTGAGTATGGTGCTCGAGTGTCAGCCAGGGCACTTATCAATTTCAAATTCGACTACCGTACCGAGCTTTGCAATTGGCACGCCTGACTCGGATTGGTACGACTGTACTAATTCACAGGGTGAAATTCGACGATGGGATTAAAATACAGACGTGGGTTAAAAGTGTAATAAAGTATAGAGCAGAAAGACTGATGATTAATTTACACGTTTCCATTGTACCTCGTGTAAAGAGAATTCTTGGAAGAAGGGTCGAGGTTTGTATGTCAGCCATAACACTAAATCACGGCTTACCTGGCTGTTGTTTTGAAAAGGTTTAGGTGGCAATGCGCGCCACATTTGAAATTCGAATTTAACAACGGTTCCCCAGTGGAAAATTTTACGGTAGGAATGAGCGAACCGTGTGAAGTAATACACCAAAATTTTGCAAATATACTTGGAATGTATATGAATTTTTATATTTCTCTCCTTGAACAGCCCCGCACATTCAGTGACCTTGACATTTCTTTTTTATACCGCATCGTGTTTTAATATTTTTTGCTCTTTCTCCTTAGCCCCGCTTTCTCGTCCAGCCGTATCGTTTTAGCCAAGTGTCTCGAAAAACATGGCGGCTTCATTCAAACCGATACAAGCAATATTTTTATATCGGCTCGATATTGGAAACGTTCATTTACCTTCGTAAAATCTTTTATGCTCTCGCATTTTTCTATCCCCTCGTTCCTCCTCCCCTCTCTGTCCCCCCTCATTCACCTCTACGTTATACCTCCAGCTGTCTTACGCCTAAGCTCATTCCTGCCAACGGAGGAACGAGGAAGTCGCGATTTTCGCTCGAGGGATTGCGGCATCTTAAATCGCCCGAATAAACTCTAGAAAGTGGATAACGAAGGCGGCCGTAAAAGCGACTCTGTGACTCGAGACACTTCAGGTACCTGGGCGCAAGTTTTTACAGTAAATAAAAGCAAGATTACTGGTGGTGCCGGAGTTCTGCAGGCTTCTAGTTTATTTCTGGACGATCCACTAGATAGGACTCTCTTATCTGGTAAATAAATCAAGAAAATCATCAATGCTTTGCCTAATATTTTTATTATTATTATTCTTATAGCCGACTTTCTTCCTTTCTTTTTTCTTCTTTCGTATTCCTTAACGCGTTACTCCGACTTGGCATCTATCTGCCTGTCTGATTGTCCACGTGTCTAAGTATCTGCTTAGCAACATAACCTATCTAGCCGTTTACCTCGTCGTAGGTGGGCAGTTTCGTGTAGTCACGACTCGTCGGTAATAAACGTTATGAAAATTAATGAAAAAAAAAAAACACAAATCTGTAAACTTTTATCCAAACAAGAATCTAATTTTATTATGTTTTTTTTCCTTCTTTAATTTTACTTTCAGTCGAATAACCGTTTGCCCATGTTTACGTGAGCTATGGTAAGCCGAGAAAAATCATCAATTATTCGTCTTGTTCGAAAGGAAAGTTTTTCTCAGCAAAAAACTACGCAATTGATACGCAACCCTTATAGCAGGGTATACGTGTTGTATTTACAGAGTGCGAAAGAATTACATGTGTAACGTCGATGGTCATTTTCTACAGGCATTCGCGTGGCAGTCGTTGATTTTTAAACCGAGACGAGTACCAATATTAAAAAAATAAATGAACAAAAGAGAAAATAAATACTGGGAAAAAAAACGAAAAGTGAATTCTATAGGAATACGAGATGGAAAACTCAACCGTAGAAATAAACAGCGTTCAATTCGTATCAACGTTAACCGTCGATTCAACTGACGGGACATTTCCGATCGTTTCTGTTGATATCATTTTGTCAATTCTTATCACAGTCACGTACACGATAAGCGAACTTCGATGGAACGCGCATGCATGTGTGGAATCCATTAAAATTCAAAAAAGACAGCCAGTACCAGTGTACCCGGTGTGACAGAAAAATACGTATTCCAAAATACCGTTTTGGTGGGTACAAAAAATTTTGGAATAACAAAAAATACAAAGAAATACGTATTTCCAACGCTAGTTAAGTTTACGATGTAATTTGTAACGTTTACTTTGCGCCACCCAGTTTTACTCTGCGACCTTCTACCTTTGTCTCGGTAGTCAGTAGTCTAACCTTTACAGACTCCACTTAGTAGCTTATTCACTCGTATATGAAGCAGTTACCCGCGCCCAGGAGTATTTTATCGGGTCGAATTAGAAAGAAGGCGAGCAGTTGATTGTCGGTACAGTCCGTGAAAAAAAATTATTTTCATCTTGAAACAAAAAAAGGTTATCAAGTTATCCTGAGTTGGTATACCTGATTATCTAACTAAATACTGTTATCTCTTCGTTCTGCATTCTCTCCGTACCAGAATAATGTTGTTGAGATTTTTTGGAAAATCAGTATCACATTTATAAATTCTATTAAATTCTTTTTTAACGGATACTGTTCCTCGTCAAATAACACGATGGTATCGAACTACACGGATGAAAGGCTTTCATCCCTTAATTAATCCGATCCTGGTTACATTCATTATCTTTGACTCAACTGCCATGACGCTAAGACAACTTCCGGTGGACGATCACCTTACAAAACTTATCCGTTGTTCGATTTCTGTTGGTATTTTATTTCTCCCTTGGCTGATTTTAGTTTTCCTCCGCTTACTCAGCTTCCACAATCTGAGCTCGTCTCATTTTCCGTCATCGGTCCATTCGTAACGTCCGTCGCCTTCTGAAACTACCCATACCGCAGTCTGTGAGATGTTAATTTTTTTCTATCTCCTCTTTTACAATATCAATCATACGCGCGTCAATTAGAAATTAATTTTGAAAAAGTTTTCAATGCTCATGGTTTCCAAAAGGAAGCTGCGTACGTGTTCAGCTTCGCGCCGACGTATCGCAAATTTTTGAAATCTGCATCATCAGGACCAGGAGGCTCCTAGAATCTGCTAAAACCCTAAGAGGCTCCTATTTCTGATGACGCCGACTGAAACGTTCGCGAAACGTCGACACGATGAACAAGGACGCAGCATTCCATTGGGAGATCATGAGCATTAATTATAATAATAGCCCCGAAAGCGTAAAATGTCAATATAAAAAAATTGTATATTTTCTTCATACCTAACATCAAGTTCTGTTACTCATAAATATTTCTCTTTATATCGTACAGTCCCATGCTCGTTTTTTTTGTACGTTAAAAATTTTTCTTCGTCATATATTCTTTAATAATTTCTTTTAACCTCCGTCACAACGATTACTTCTCGCTAATGTCACCCGTTGCAAGAGACTGAAGGAATTTTCCGGTATACCAAGAATTTTATCGTCGACTCTCGTAAGACGAGCCTTAATTAAGGGCGGTATTCTTAACTTGGTCCCCTTGGCAACCCGGCGAAATAGTAAAAGTAAAGGATCCATGGCAAGCAAGTGAATTTCATTATGCCTCACAGGACGTCCTAACTTTTCCCACGAGCCGAAACTTTCTTGGGCACAGTGTATAAATAAATAATGTAAACGTATCAGTTATTGATGTTACGAAAAAAAAAAGGCTAGAAAAATTAGCACAATAATTAGTTTTATAACGTTTCCTCCAAAGAGGTATTGTTGACCCAACGATTATTTTTATTTGACACGGAACGAAGGAGACTGATGAAATTTTTTTCACGAAGGCAGTAAACCGTCGAACTGTGGAATGCAACGAAAATATTTACCAGCGAGATGAGTGGGTGCTTCGAGCCTTAACGAAAAAGCCACAATCTGAAATCTCCATCGGATTCGATATCCTTACAATGGAGGAGCCCTGGATGCTGGGAAGTGAAAAGCTGGGAAAGGGTAAAGGAGCCAAAGAAGAACCTGTCACACGAGGGTTATCAGACATTTTTTTTCCTCTCCATACCACTTTCTCCTTTCAAATTCTCTTTTACTTATATTTTCTCCCCTCCGCCCCTCCCCTCCGCCCCCTCCCCTCCCCTCCGCCCCCTCCCCGCTCCTCTATCTCTCTATGTGCAGAAGAGCCAATGAAATTCCAACGAAGACTAGTAGCAGCGCGTCTCTGTCCTATCATCTGACATTTCAAAAGGCATATCTCATGCATGAGTTGAGATTTTCCTTTTGGTCATGAAATTATTATCTTTCCGTGTGAAAATATCACTTGAAAACGAATGAAATTGACGGACGATCCAAGTCGATGCAATGCGAGGTGCATTACAGGTAGAAAATCTAATTACAATCCGAAAGGAATATATCAGCATATTCATGGAATTCGATTATTTTCTTTGTATATAACTATCAATGAGATAGAGAAATCTAGTGGAATCCTCTTTTTCGATTAATTAGCCATGACACGCCTTAGCCACCATAAGCCCGTAGTACCCGGTTGTATTAAACTATACGAGACAGATGAAATTTTTATTAGCCGATCGGCAGCAGTTCGGTTAGTGAAATTAAATTTAACTCATTAGAAAGGAACAATCTATCAGACCGCTATAGGTATACAGATGCTTGACGAGAACAATGTGACGAGTAAATCTATTTATAGTATATACGTATATACAGGATTATATACACGAGTTAGTCGAGGCAGTGTGACCACCTTGTTAAAAAAATAAAGGTTCCGGAACTCATGATTTCAATGATGCTACGACGTTGACTTCCACTTTTTTTTTAATGACGTCACACTGCTCCGATTGACGAGATCTGCCATTTGTGGCCAACTTTGGCTGATACGTTTCACGTGAATATTCTGCGTGTGTGTGTGTGTGTGTGTGTATATATATCACTCCAAGTTTTTTCTTGGAAAACTTTATAAAAAGTAACGTTGACGAAAATTATTTTATTTCCGTCTCGAAGCGAGTTTCCTCCCATTTACTTTCCTTCTGGCGCCTATCGCACTCTTAGCCCGTTTTTCTTTTTCCTTTTCTTCCGTCTCCCTGAAAAATATGGAGCTGCCGGGAGTCCTTGCTAGCCCTCCTACGGGGATTCGGCCAGGAAGATGAAGATGAAGGAATCAGTAGCGGGCGAAAGTCAGCGAGTCTCACCCAAGGTTGATAGTCTGGCCGGTAGGAATACTTCTATATCTATATATACCGGGTTCGGTGAATACGAGTGCGACCAGAAGGGTGAGAAAAATTCGAGGGGTCGGAGCCATGAAAAATATCTCAAGGACTAGACGGATCGTATACAATTTCCACATTGCATCTGTCCGCGTATAACGAAACGCGAACGACCAAAAGAAAATCTCTGGTTTTTTCCAAAACAGACAAATTGGATGCCGAGGAGCGAGAGGATTCTGGTATTTTTGTGGATCCAGAGTGCTTCTGGGAATTTGAAGAATAGCAGATCGTGCGAGGAAGATTGGTAAGGAATTGCAAGGTGTTAGGTGTCGCGTTGTACGTGAGATTCTTGGTGGCGGCCATTTTTTTTTTCATCCCTCAATTTTCTCCACTAGCAACGCACCAAAGATAACAAAGGAATAATGAATGTCGATGAATATTCATAAAACCATATTATTATATATATATATAAGGGTGGCTCTTACCAGTTACTGGATAAATGTGGAAAAGTAAGGGAATTTTTTTCATATAAAAATGGCTAACGCAACGAATTTAAAGGGAGAAAAAATGTCATAAGCGGCGGGCAGGACTGGACTCGTATATTGCTATGGGGTAAATCATTTCCGCTCACCCCGAAAATGTGTCAACGGTACGTTTTAATACGGGACTTCCATTTCGTATTTATACGGCAAAGGACTACCCTAAGGGAAATAGCCTCGCAAGTATCTTCAAGGGATGATCTTACGAAGGCCGAAATCTTAAGGCAAATCTTTTTTTTTCTTTTTCTCATTTTCATCCTCACCCAAGAGCGACGTTATTCGAAGTAACGCCGCCCTGAAGATGGGTCACGACGTCATGTAAATCTCAGGATAATTTTTAGAATTTCTCACAGCATCTTCCAATGCTACTTTAGCTATTTCCTTATATTCCTTCCATCGCGTTTTGGACTTACGCTCTTTCTCGTTTTATCTTATATTTACTTTTATCTTCTATCTCTCTCTCTCTCTCTTCATGTCCCATTAAACGCGCATGCTTATCGCCTATACCAGTCATACTCTACAGACTCACAAGCACTTATCCGCTCGATCCATTTGCTCATTTTATACTACCAGCAATACAGTAGGATATGTACAAGATATATGTATAACAATATGCACAGTAATATATGTATACATACTTGGTGGAAAAAGCAGTCTACCCGGAAGCTACTCAAAATATATGAATATTTATTTAGAATATCCAAGGAGTGTCTTCCATTGTATATATAAGTTAGCTTTATTTTCAAGTTTTCCCTCAGACAATTTACAGCGTATTAGTACGACTGTCGTTAGAGTCGTCTGAAACGAAGGTGGCGAAACGTTGATGGCGTGTAAGTGTTATTAAAGATAAAAAAAATTTTATTCATCCAATCGCCCCCCCATTTGCGTATACATAGACGTAGAGGATAACGTAATAAATGTCTGATAAAACGTAGTTAACTTTTTTACACGATATTAGAGTACGACGCGACGCACGACGTCGCAAGGCGTCTATGGGGCTTTAGTCGAAACCGGGATCAGCAGCAGTCGCCATGGTAACCATGCTTCACGGTTAGTCCCCAGTGGCGCGAGTCCCATCGAAAAGCCCATCGTCCTTAAATGCCCTAAACAATATAACACGTTCAAAGTGGAGCCAAACCGCCAAAACCGCAAGAGCGTTACCAATAGCAATAGGGAAAGGTCGAAAGTCCTTTAGTGTATCGGTAAGTTACATAGAACAGAGTATACAGCATAGGTACTGTACATATATACACGCGGCCGAGTAGGATTAATTGCGACGGGAAGCAAAATCATGTACAACACGAACTGTAACTGGAAACAGTCTTACCAACTCAATCGAAAAGCCACGATGAATGCCGCGACACGCTTATGAGTATCCTAGGGATATTATATGAGAAATTGAAAAAGGGAGACTGGCACTACTGCGTAGACACGGTAGAGTGGTATGGATTCGAAAGAATATAACTTTTTTCCTTCATTTTTTTCTTGCATAAAAAAGCAGTATAATGGCTGAAAATAATACGTCAGGCTTACCGAAACCGACAGCTCAATATCCCTGCATTCATGGAGGTTCCATCAAGGCCTTCGCTTTCCCCTTACGCGGTCCCTTGTTTATATCCTTTTTACAGATCGACCGTTAGAGCCTTCGTAGACGCTACATCGTCCGTACATCCATCATCGTCCGCATATAGATCGTACTTGGCACAGACAGCGTTTGGTTTTTCAAAATTTTGAATTTCCGGTTTGACGTATCACCAACAGGACGTACTCTATCGCTAGCCAGTAGGACAATTGATTTTCTTAGGGAAGATATGATGACTGGGTGGAGGGGGGGGGGGTGTAATGGTTTGTATGGGGTTGGTGAATCGATAAGAAACAAAATCCATTAGCGATTAAAAGTTATCTATAAAATAAGTTATCTATCAATGATCTAAGTGGTTACATGGGCAAAATTTGAGTATAGGGGTACGCTTGTCACGTGTCTCGTATCATGTGTGTAATACAATATTTTGTTATTGTTTCAGACGGGGGAGGGTCGGCACCCTTCGTCATACCCTTCGGTAAGGCCTTGAGGGTGATAGACCAAGTCAAGGATGCAGCAGCGTTTCCACCCTCGAAAACGATGCGGTCAGAGTTGAGACACTTGTTGCTCCATGGGGTGTTAGATAGTAAGGGTGCGTGGTGTTCGATGGGAAGAATAAAATGAGTAAGACCATTGTTGCTGTCCCGGTGACACCGGTGTCAGTGCGGTGACACTCGGGCGGAACGTGCCCGGAAAACCAAAGCAGCTCAGCGTCCTCGGGGCGAGAGAAGCAACGAGAAGGAAATGTCGTACAGAGAAGCGAATACGTCGAGCGTCGTTCGGATGGGTTCTGATATGGAATCAATGGGTCCGTAAGACAGTGGACTCGAGTATCGTGAGGATCGTCGAAGGGAGCAGCGGGAATTTCGAAAAGGAGCTGGCAGATTTTTGGAAGCATGAAGAAATTAATTATAGTGGCGCATACTGTCCGGTGACAGCGGTCGGGGTAAACGGTGCTGACAAACTCGCGCCGCAGTGTATACGTTTATTTGCACGTAACGAAAGTTCGGGCGGTTTCGGGTATTTTCGGAGGTATCACGAAGTACGAAAGGCTGGATCATCTTCGTGGAATGTCTTCGGGCGCCAAGCGGCTGGTGCAGTCGCTTAGGGGCCGTAGCGTTGGACGGAGTGGGGGCAGAGGGGAGGGCAGTGGTGGGGGGGATGGGTCGGGGGGCAGGGGGTGCGGGGGAGGACAGGCACCAAGCACCAGTGCTACCAGACTCTGTCATTACGAGAGCGGCCACGAACTCGATGAGATCTCCGTGGTCGGGGGCGGCAGATCTGGAGAGGGTCTTGCTACCCCTACTACACCCTGTCATTGTAGCGCACTTAAATATGGCAGCGGACAAACTCTTTACAGCGTTGCAGGATCCGTGCCGCCTGCGCCAGCTGCGCCGGTTCATAGAATCGTCCCTGGTAAGTTTTCGTACGTAGCATTGGAATGATTGTCACTGGTGGGGTACGAGGGGATTTTGTAAATATTTTTTGGATTATTTTTGTTTTGTCCTCTAGCAATACTTTTTTTTTTACTGTGTAATTCTTTAGTGTCTACACCGTCATGCAATTTCGAACGGCTCAGTCCAGTGTTTGCTTTACTTTAAATAAATATTTTTTAATCAATCTGAGCGCAAAGTATTTTTCGGTCGTGGTCTCTCTTTTTTTTTATCTGCCATTAAAAATAAAACTTACTGTCGGGCTGGTGGCAGTTCAGGGGGGGAAAAAAAGGGTCGCGGGCTTATGGGAAAAACAAAACAGACGTCGTACTGTAATCCTTTAATGCTACGCTCGAGATTTTTCAAAACGACTGATTCCGAGGCTTTTCTAAATCCTATTTCGAGCATAGTGCTGGACGTGTAGTAGGGTGGAGTGAATCGGGATTTGGTGAAAGTCAGGGAAAAAAAAGGAAAAATATAGATATAGGGATACGCATAAAAATCAATCTTCCATCGACCTATTCAATTGCAGGAGTTTTGTTGCACTTTGCCAGATACATTTCTCCCTTGGTTTCCCATATTTTTTTTTTCATTTATTTTCTCTTCCCACACAATAACCCCCCAGGCACCTCCGTGTACGTACACGTATACCCACTACAGTAAACCCCGTCCCGGACCCCACGTCATATTTTAGCCCAGGAATAAACCGTACCTAGTCGAGCGACACTCGCTATGTTTACTGGGCTATTTGGTAGATGCAATAACCGGTGCATATGTTGCTGCAGTTTTTACCTTAGTACCGTTTCTCCGGAAATTCATGAAAATTTCATTTGCCTTCTCCACTTCCTTCAACTTTACTCCACGATATTACCAACTTTCCAGTCTCTTTTTCTCGTCTGCCTACAGAGTTGATGAAACAAAAGTATTCCACGAAAGCGCTCGGTAAATTATTCCAAAAAGGGTAGAATCGCTTAAACCAACCAATTCCTTGTCTCTTTTTACATTTCTCTTCTTTGTCCTTAGCCTTGCCTTTCTTTTTTCCTCTTTACTCTCGTCCTCTCATTCTCACGGGTAAACCAATTACCTAATGAGCCTCGACGACTCCGAGCAGATACACCGGATATTGGTATCTCCGTCCTATCCATGTTCTGCAAGCGGCACTCTACTTCGAAAAGGTTATAAACGCGTCGAGTCGGATTTTAAAGTTGATGGATGGTCCTAAGAGAGAGAGAGAGGTTTGCCGCTTGCACTATATATATATGTGTATATATATACACACGCACATAAGAGTATACAGTTTTGTAAACGTAGATACAAAGTGGCGAGAGGAGCCGAATAGAAAGTTACTCAACTTTTCTTGAAATGCTACGGGCTTGATTTTAATTAATTTTAATTATTAATGAGTCACCAGTCGTTTTCAACGATAAGCCTCCACTTTTATCTGAGTAGATTAATATAAAAATATTAAATTTTATATTATGCATTATAGCATATATACTTTTTATATACTTTTCATATGTCTTACGTTCTATACGTCCTCTGCGTCAACTATGCATTGTTATCAGCTGTGTGATACCAGCCAAGTAACTCTAGTGACAGATACAAAACGAAGGCTTGAGTATAAATTATTTCGCCGGAAGTGGAGGTTGACCTATCGAGTTCCTGTTGCACTCTGTTCACATATTGTCAACCTCCAGCCTCCAAGTCCCGTTGCAATTCCCAGCATCCCTCTGCCTCAGGACCATTTCCTACTCTGCACGTATCCGATTTATTTCCATGCGAGTTGTTCTTGCGTTTCCTCCTGCTACCACATTGTCCAGCATCCATTAGTCGGCGCATCTATAATCATACGACGGTGTATCTAGTATCTCGTGATCGATGCCCTCAAAACTTCAGAATGGGTCCAGTCATTGAATCATTGACTAACGTAGATACGTGGTGTCGCGATGAAAAAGAAAATTGAATGGTATTATTTTTATTATTTTTTTTTCGTTTTTTCTCGGGATGCTGATCGGTCGAGTGATCTGTGTGAATTTGATGTTCTTGACAGTCAGGGTTATCAGGTACATGACAGATATTGACAGACGTCAAAAAATAAAAAGCAGAAGTGTAAGGGGTTAATTATTTGAATTATCGATTAAAAATCAATGGGATACAGATGACAAAGAGACTGATCGAATGATTTATCAAAAGATTTATTGACTAGGAAAACAAGTGATTACGTCCGTAATCGGGGCGCCTGTCTATCTGGTTATTTTAAGTCGGATGGCGGCTCAGTCATTGGCCTTCCACCCTAATTCCAGTTATGTCGGTAATGTCATTTTCTCTTAATTATTATAGCATTCACGTAGATGGATTACTAGTCGATAAGTTATCGTCGGAAATTCGTCAATGTCTTCCTCGCGTTCGATCAATCTATAACCGTTTGAATTAAAGATTCCAGCCGGGCTGGCACTTTGCCATTTTACTGTTGGCGTTGTACTGACAGCCTCCCGTATACGGGATTCGCATTGTCACTGGCTACTTGCCAGAAAGTACTAGTAGCTTCGGATGCTGTGCGCGCATTTTCTACAGTCTATGCCATTGGTTCGCTATACTCCGTTCGTAATAGTTTCATATCCCTATTCTATACTCAAAGTGTATCAGCTCCCACGTACGTAGGGCAGTATGTAAAATAATACAGAAGTCCAGAACCTATCCCGTATGTAAAATAGTCGAAGTTACTTATACGGAGTATATATATACATACATACATATTTGTACACGATTAAATGTATTCACATGGGTATACATGAAAGATATACAATTCAAAGTTTCTCCAAAGCTATGCAAACTCTTAAACCCAAAATTCAATTTGTATTTTTTTTCCAATTTAACTTTTTTTTTTCATTACTCCACATACTCCTACATTCTTATCCACTTTAATTAAGTCGATAGTATATTTTTATAGCCTTTCCCGAGTACAGTTAGACCGTGCTTAATGACTCCGTCCGTGGTATTTAATCAAATTCATATTACGCGGGAATTTCAAACTGTCATGTTTGTTCAGAATTTTCGTTGGAATTTCATTTTATTCTTTCACACCACTGTTATTCTATATCTATAGGTTATTCTCGATATGGAATGTATGTATATCGAGTGTGCATTTCAACACGGAAAAACGAATTTCGAATTGTCTGCACAAATTTTATTACCACCTATATATATACACACACTCTACGCACAGGTGTAACTATGACGTTTCAATAGGAATTGATTGACAGTTCCGATCGATCTCGCACGTATCTATCATCGTTTTCATGTCCTGCGGACGCTCACCGATTATACCAATGACTTCCAAGCAGAATATCAAAACCCATTAAAACTATTTTACACTACATTAATTTCTATATTCACTTCGGTTTTAGCCATTAAATAAGCTTTTTATGTAAAAAGTAAACATTCAATTTCTATTTTCGTCCTTTTAACTTCACGTTTACCTCCCATGGGTATTACTGTTATTTTTATCTCTATAGCTTCTTCTAACTATATTATTATCATTATCTATGCCTGCTTCTCCCATTCCACTGTACAGCGACTACGATTGTGTTTTCCCACGAATGGATATTCCAATGGCTATTGTACGCAAATGGGGAAAACGACTGGATTTTCATTGAGCGATTCAGAAAAATAGCTCAGAACTTCTCCCTCTTTCTCTCTCTCTCTCTCTCTATATATATACTGCCTGAGTCATTCTTTTATCTAAACTTTTGCGTAATAAAAAATATTTTTTAATCAATAACTAACAATTTCCATATTCCTCACTCATACCACTTTCATAACAACTGACACATGTCCAACGTGCGTCTGACAACATATGCGATATCCATCCCCCTACCGTCTACCCAATTTTCAGTGCCTGAGGTATATGCAAAATTTGAAAATTAATGAACCCAACAATCTCGCTGTTACGAGTCTGCTGGACAGGTCCACATATATAAGAAGCTGAAGCAAGCTCATCTTCCCTGGACCACTACCTCTAACGACCCTTGTATCGCGTTAAGGGTAGGTTCTTTCATATCCAAAGTCTACGACATGCCCGAGCGTCTCTGGTATACTTTTACCGGTAGATTTTCCTTTCGCTGGGATCAGCACTGACAGTGAAGGAAAAAAAAAAAACTAGATCGCCACTATCTCATCCACCATCCACTCTATGCAGGCAGCGAGGCTTTCGTTCTCTAGGATTCCCATATCGATTTCCGCAGGGATGTGGCAGCGTGCGTTTCTTGAATTTTAAATGGAAACGTAGCCAAAGGAATCCGCAAGTAAATTCCCTTTCTCGTGCCACCGTCACGTACCGGACGTCCGAGAAGCATCTGGCAAGTTTTCCGAAGGATTTTTTTTACCCTCCGACTGCTCGGTATATATATTTTTAATCCACCCCCCCTCGAAACCCTTCCCCCTTGCCCTTTCTTTTTTTCTCTTCTTTTCTCTCCCTCTTTTTTTTCTCCCACTGACATTTCTCCAACCCACGGCATTACCTTACCTTCGATCGATTGATTTATCGATGTCGTCCGAAATTTCGAAAATTTTCTCAGCCACGGATACTTGCTACTTTCAAAAGCGTTCATGGTCGCCGTTTCCTTCATAACGCAGGATACGCTCCTTCACAGATTTATCTACCGTAAACTCTCACGGGTCGTTATATGTAAATTCGATGGCGAGATATCATCGTATATATCGCCATTGCTGCACGGCTGTAGCGATCTCACTATTTCCTCTCTACTTTATTATTTTTCTGACTATAACCTTACAGCTAACCCTTTCTTCCATTGAGGATACTCGATAAACGCCCCTCTCGATCCGACCGGCAATAAGAGAATTCAAAGTGCCTCGAGGAAACACATGTACCTCGCGCCCGTCGACACGCTCCTTCATTTACATTATCCGCCGATACACTGGGTGTATCATTTGTACCGTCCGTAAAACGATAGCCAACGTAACCGGCGACTACAGATATAGAAACTAGTCGAATGTATATATATATACATATGTAGTCCAATCTATATGTACAGTCAGTCGGCTATCCAGTAAACTATTTCTCTCTTGGCCAATATTCCCAATTCTACTGTATTTAGTGTCTCCCCTTTTCCCTTTTATTCGTTCATCGATATACCCTACTGTTTTATGAACGCAATTGGCCATCCCGATGTTTAATCCGTTTCATCGGATACGTCGAATTCCCGTGCCGCTTCTTTTTTTCTCGACAATACTGCCGTCACGATTATTAAATTTTTTTTACATCCATGATTCGGCTCTTCCGATAATTTAACCTTTTTCCACTTTTTGTCATTGCTTTTATACAGATACTTCGAATTCACCGTAAACGTAATTTTTATTGGTCTTTAGAGTACCGTGCTTCACACACGTTCATTCTCATTGGTATGTGCCATGTGCTCGTAAAAATATCTCATATCGCGTATGTGACTACCGTTGGTACAGTGGTTATGTAATCCTCACTGACCTCAAGGGATGCTGGAAGGAGGATCGTGAATGGCTGACGTAGGGTGGAGAGGACAGGGGGGGGGAGGGGCTTAATTAGTCGTTAGTCAAGTCGTGCGGAGAGGTCAGTTATCGTTAGGATCGAAGGGAGTGGGGGGTGGGAGGGGGTGGATGGGAAGCTTAGAAGGCTTGCACCACGTAGGTTGTCGGTTGCAATGGAGAGGTCGAAGGTAAAGATGCGGTTAGTGACCGGTACAAAGGTACGTACGTGTAATTGCCGTGGTTAATTCGAATTTGCCATCCGACCACGGTAACCTTCGACCTTAAACCTACAACCTTCGTTCGTGCTTCTCCAAATAGCTACGCTTATTCCTCGTGTCCCTGCCGGCCCACGAGACTCCACTAGTCGAATGTACCTTATGCATCTATCGATCGTACCATGGAAAACCCGGATTCCCGGGGTGCTAGGGAATTTTTTTTTACTGACACCTTTTTTTTTCTCTTGGTATAATCAACTTGAAGATTACGTACACGTAATACCTTTCAGGGGTACGGCGCTAGTAAGTTATTCCCATCAAGCTTTAGATCAATTTTTGTATTGAATTGCGATATATACATATATACACGTGTGTATGTATATATATGACTTATAATGGATCGTTCAGGGTAGAACCGAATGATTCCCGAAGATATGACGAGACGAAACGACTTCTATATACACATATTGTTATATCCTAGAAGGACCTTCGATGTATCCTATAAGGACATTTTATGTCTTGAACATCCTGCACATCCTCCGTATCCTGCACATTCTACCCGTACAGGTCAGTAATAAAATTATTTACGTTAGCAATATTGCGGACTGAGAGTCGAGCCTGGCGGGCTCGGTATAGCTATATATCAGAATCAAAATGAAAGTTCCCTTTTTTGAACTGGTCGGAAATTTTTGTAGAGTCCGCAAAGTGCATCGACGTACTCGAGTGCGGCCTAGAAATACGCAACTGTGCACTGCGTATCGCGTCGTTCGGAACACTAGCGCCGCCTATAAAAGTATGCGTGACGAGGGTAGTGGCGTGAAAATTCCCTAGAGAGATATTACTAGATCCCATAACGGTCTATCACGGGACTCAAACATCGTAACTACCTTTTGTATCCACTTTTGTAGATACAAACACCGGTACAGTTTATTTAGGTTCACGTATTTCATAACGGTCTCGACCCTATGCCCGTTGGCCCTTTCACCAAAAGTATGTGTATCGAGTGGATCCAGAGAGGGGTTGACCCTTTTTTTTGCTATTCTGAATTTCACCATACTTTCCGTGCGGGTTTGATATTTTTATTTTGGGACGAGCAGAATAGGGTTATGTTAGGTTAGGATTGCTGTGGTTCCGAACGACGCGAAGGGAAGAAAAAACGAAAGCTTAACCTACGCAAAGAGAATCAGCCTAGTGACGGACGTGAGGTTTACCTTGTCGCTGGTGTAACGGCTTTTGCTTAGCGTTGCCGCGCATGCGCACTCGTAACTCGGATTCAAAGAAAGAAGCAGTTCGGGTCCGGCGGTTCTCTAATGAAAAGCGTTGTCGCCCTCGGGCGATGGTAACCTTGTAATCAGATAACCAATTTCAATTATGTTTTACGAGTTGCCGGCTACCGGGGAGGCTTTTTCGCTAGCGTCACGTCATACCCGGCATCCATTCCCATGCTGGGTAATTACCCAGTTTATAAATTTATACCTCGGCTGCCAACCAACGGGTCTTCTTCGTTTAATGCCGAGACTCCACTCACGTTCGTTCTCGTCCTTAAAACGTAAACGAGTTACCCAGTCAGCTGGAACGATTCGGTACCAACTTCGTGTCGTTCCCTATTCCCTGTACGAGATAATCATTTCCTGTGTAGGGATTTACTTTACGGTAAAGACTAGAGTTCTGTGTCTCGTATGCGTATCCTTTGAACTCGATATTTGCGACGACTATAGGTGTATATGGTTACCGTACGT
Source organism: Trachelus tabidus (assembly GCA_030142655.1). Classification (NCBI taxonomy): domain Eukaryota; kingdom Metazoa; phylum Arthropoda; class Insecta; order Hymenoptera; family Cephidae; genus Trachelus; species Trachelus tabidus. The sequence continues at coordinate 22,016 of JARQTI010000205.1, read as the reverse complement.
GCATTTATGCACTCGTGTGCTATGCTCTGCCCGGTCGGTAAAGTAGGTACCGTTCAGGATATGCTGTGCCTATCTAAACGCTTTAGAAGCGTATTATACTTACGTTACATGCAGTATTACCAACCTCTGTTATATGTATGAGTACGTGTTACGCGTAGAGATTTCTGATGCGCAAAACCATCCCGGGTGAATCGCCGTATAAGCATTTAGGTTTATATAGGCTTTTGCCGGTGTGGCGAATGCGAAGCTTTGCAACCGGCTACCGTCCTCTCTGTGTATAGGCGCTGCAACTTTACTTGACTGTGTAAATATCCGTGTACACTATATAGATATAGTTGGAGATTTAGAGTTTAGTCAAACACAATTTTACTATTGACGTGTAAATTATACGAGAGAATTTACTAGCGTTACTTCGAAGCCAGCGATTTTTCGGACAAGCCACTCGTATCTGTTCGTATTGGGATGTTAAAAATCTTATGGGATTATGAATTTCACGTATTCTCATTCACAATCTTATTTTTCGTTATTCGCTTGGCCGCTTTATCGAGGCACTTTAATTACGCGTGTGCATTTATTTGTATTCATTTATCGCACAGTTCAATGACTGAAAAGATTCATTTAATGCGGAATAATTCACGCAAGTGAATTTAGCTTTTGGAGTGCTTTTTTAATATGAATTTTTATTCACCCTTTCCCTCGACTTTTTCTTTGGCTTTCTCACTTTCAAAACTTTACACCCCCCCTGTGTCCCCTTCGCTCGCTAAGCCGCTCTCACTCGACTTAGTCGACGCCTTTTCAAGTTCTTCCTTTGGATGATCGTTAATTAAGTAATTGATGTAACCAATTACCGAGTTCTCAGTCGTCGTTAGGTTTTAACCCAACAGCGAACTTTCGAACAATCGCTCAAGTCGACCAGTCGGGACTTTATTCGCGGTGGTTGTTACTGATCTACGTATTACGTAATCATTTCAGAAGAATTCGGGGGAATTTTTTCATTAGGCTGTGGTCAGTGGAGATGGACTGGTGAGATTACGATTGTTCCGACTTCGTCATTCACGAAAAGATCGTGTAGGTGGAATTTTTTAGAATTTATTTTTTATATTTTATTAGATCATATTATTATTATTATTATATTATCATTTATTGTTTTATGTTGAATATATATCTTTATGCATTTTTTCGAGCTCACGCATTATCCTGTATGGCATAAAAATTCGGCCTGGATTAATTTTATACCTGTATATCCCGTGGCGCGTGTGTACGTCATGTGACCTAACCAAATCTTCATAGCATTTTGATGTATTATTTAAAAATTTATATTATTTATATATCACTTTAACACTGCATATATGGAACAAATGTGAGCTAAAAAAAATGCTCATAGCATTTTGAAGTATTTTTGAACTTGCTTGTGACTTTACCACTGCATATATGAAAAAGTTAAGCTGTTATCGCAAACAGCCTTATACGACGTCTCTCGTAAAAGAAAAATACATGCAGAATCAACCGTGAAATCGAGAGATCTGAGAAATCCTAATCATCTCTTCAGATTGAGGGTGCAACTTCGGATTTTCCCTCTTTCCTTTTTTTTCCTCTCAGACGCTTTCTTTACCCTCGACAGTCGACGCGATTATGCGGATGGCGAGTTATCGATTATTTGGCGAAAGTGGGTGGATGGGGGAGTGAGAGCCGATTGAATGGAAAGTTTGAGACGTTGAATTTTTCGATTTGTCCGATACGTTGGTAACGGTGTAACCAAAAAATCGAAAAATGGATCAACCGAATATATTTCCGTTTCGATCTCGTCGTGGAAGTTACCCTTAACCGTGCGTACCTAGTGAAAAATTGAATCCGATCTTGTCACAGAGAGTCCTGATCTCTTTCATAGTTAATTTACACATTTACACATTAATTTAATCAATTTAAATTATAACGTCAATCCCTAACGCTAAACTAGCATTCGGAGGTACCCTGTCTTATCATATTAAAATCACTCTGTCTCTGTATCACGTGTCACCTGTACACGTATCGTATAACCATGGGCTCATATAGGCATACGTCCAGTCACTCATTTAAATGACGCAGTATTCAGATGCGGTTAATCTCAGAGCGAATATTTGATAATGGGATGCAATTTTGGAAAAGCCCATTTGACGTCGACGTAAATGACGGCGACGTAATTCCAAAATCGAACGCTTCATACGTGACGTTTTTTAGCAGTTTTTTTTATTGTTGTTTTTTTTTATTTTTCCGTACGAGCGCGAATTTTTTTCCATCCTCTGCTCGTGACTTTTTTATGTGATTAAATAAAAACAAAGGTCCTTCCCGCTTCCCCTTCCCGATTAAAAAAATTTCTACCTATCGTACGCCCAGACCGCCCTCTTCCGCCCTCTGTGTTTCAAGCATACCGGCTTATTCATCATTTATTTTCTGCCGGTGGGTGAGGTTGTTCTCGAGAAGGGAAAGAGAACTCGTCCAAATGTTATGTAACTCAATTGTCGATTTTCATTATTTCCTTTTCTCCCTCTCTTTTCGTTTGCTTTTCTTATTAGTTTTCTTTTTCTTTCTTTTTTACTCGCCATCTTGCCCTTTACGTTTCTTTGTTCGCGGAAAGATTCCTCAGGGACAGGGGTGGATTTTCAAAGGACCTTCCTGGGATGTTGGTGGGATCTCATGCATATATAAACGAGAGCGCGTTACGCTCACGCTTATATTTTTGTAGCTTCTTGGGCTAATGAAAAATCTCATTATTCGCCATTTGCGCATCACTTCGGAGTGTCCACAGACGGCCTTTATTCCGGGCGACTGAGAACCGTGGGACGAAGTATAATTTTTTAGAGGTAGAATAAAAAAGAAACACGAATACGGTACTTTGACATTATTACTTCAAAGGATATCATTTAAAGTTACACATATTTTGCGAAAATTTCAAAGAAGTACATCGAATCGGAAAATGCGAATAAATGATTAAGAGAAAAAGAATATCGAATACAAAATAGCTTACGCGAGAGACTTCTTAAGCGATGCTTAAAAGGTTTTTTTTTACAAGAGTGCGAGAGAGAAAGAGAGAGAGAGAAGGGTGAGAGATATAGAATAACATAAATGAATCGCTAAATCCCCAAGTGGATAATCGTAAAAGTTCACTTAAAAATAATTGCCGAATCCTTTGACGCTTCAAATTTATTGGATATCGTCGTAAAGCCGAATCGTACCGACACCTCGGTTACGGGGTTGAAGAAAATAATTGAAATTTATCGGCCATTCCCTATATCGAACGTCAAGCCACTCTCGCTGCCTCGAGAATTATCGTAGGAGTGGCCGATCGTTTTCTCAAAATATCCAAACTCCAAACCCAATCCCAGAAACGATCGGACTGATCGTGGAAGGTCGAAAAGTAAAAAAAATTGCAATTCCTACTATCCAATTTGGGATTTAGAAAAAAATGGCACAAAAAATGTCATGTTATTAATCACGAAAACGTTGGCAAAAGTCACGTGCATATTTTTCTTATTAAAATTCCTCTTCGCATTCCCAATAGGATTCCGCGTACTTTGTCGGGGTAACACACGCGGATCTTGTGTATACGCTTATTACTTATACATGAATAAAATAAGACTCGGAACGTATAGACGTTCGGGCAAGTGGAGAAGCTTTTAAACTAATTCTCTTGAACCTCTTCGTCCTCCATTACAGTACGAGTACTCTCGGCAAGAGCCTGCCCATTCAAGTCCTCCAACAGTATCCAAGAGAATCTTACAAAATTATGGCTCGAAAATATTCTCAGTGGTAATTAATTTTACGAGTATCAATCTTGCCATGAATATTCCACCTAGGCTCAATCCTTCGGCACCGTTTAATACAGTCTTGATACCAGAGGCAGGATTACCGCATTTCAAAATTACGATATCGCTTCCTCTACGTAGGTATATACGCGAAAGGGAAGCTTCGGGAGTATTCATGGGAATACTAAGAGGAAATCATCAGACTTGTATCTCTGTATATCTGACCGTTAGAAATTACCCGATCCGATTGCCGCTATCGTACGACCGCAGAATTATCCCACAGGCGTCGATTTCACCAGATTAATGTACCTAATAACGCGAGCTTAAACATTAGGCCGTATATCGTTTTCATGAACGATAATCGCCAATAACGAAATTCATAATTATATGTAGAGTTCAATTACAGTGTGTGTATATATATATATAATATTGAGGACGGCACGTAATAAAGCACTCGTTCAAAAGTCCAACGGCAAACATAACCTATAACCATTTCGAGCTCAAGATTGCAGTGGCTCCGGAATAAGTTTAAAGAAGACCCTTACGAGTAAAGTTAATGTAAAGGAGGAAGCTAGCAAATTAAAAGAACCAGAAGGAATAAGAACATTTTTCAGAACATTCCTGTTCACGGTACTACCGGTGGTATACTTGTGGGGTCGCTACGGTTCACGAGCAATGCTGGTGGTGGCCTTCCACGTGGATCCAGACTTACGACAGGGACCGGGATTCTTTCGGGTAATGGTGTAATTATTTCCAGGATACTTCATCTCAGTTACACGTAATGCCGCCATTACTCGGGCTATAAGACTGGCAACGGCAATAGACCTTCGTTTCGCTCGAAACCGAACAATCTCATAGCGATAGCACGGAGGCGCCTTGTCGATCTTTGCCTTCTCGATAGGTAGAGAGGGGAATCCCCGGATGAAGACCCTAGGGACAATATCGAATGCATGCGGCGCGATGATAAAGCTGTGAGCGTAAACCAAATGGGGAAGGGGGGGGGGGGGGAACTAGAATCGACTTTGTTAAAGTGCAGCGACAATTCCGTTGGGAGTCATATAGGATTTCTTGTCTCTTTACGAGTATGCATGGGCGTGGGAATAATTATTTTTAATATTATTTAAAACGCTGCATCCAGTGCTGTATACTGCTGTTCATGCTTCATAAAATTCCATGCGACGTAATCCATTAATCCACTATAGGTTTCTATTATACAGTTGAGGTACCCTATTTAATTAGGAGGGACTTTACTAGTTATCGTTTCGCTATCATTAAATTTACGTGTGTCGACACTGCACAGTCCCTCTACCATTCGGTTTCCATGATCGTCTAGTAGCGGAATTAAATGCTTTAACAATCCCGTGGATCTTGAATAGTTTACCGCGAATGGTGATGGTAAATATTAGTGTAGAGGGAGAGAATTTTTGGGGATCGAAGTAAAATTGGGAATTTTTTTTCGTTTAAATATAAATACTTTACACTCTTGAGAATACGATTTATGGTGGTTATGATGATAACAATGATTACGTTTATTCCAATTCGACTCCCCCCCTTTCTACCGTATAAATCTTACGATCCCGTTTCGATCTGTCCGCGAAATCATGAAAAATGATTTACCCTATCGCAACCCCTGGGGAAACTTGAAATTGAGCAGGGTACACTCCATGCTACCCCTACGTTAAGGGTGTAAATATAAATCAGGATGGTAAATTCAAAAGAGAGTCCCTCGAAACACCTGTACAGTGGGAATTGAGAGTGTGCTAAGCTGGCGCTGTGTCGTTTATCATAAAGCAACCCACCCTCGTCTTTTGAACCGCAGTTTCGTACCCATACGGCAACGCCGCCCCCCATCAAGATTCCCACCACGGTAGAGGCGATCGACGCACATTCGTCTTAACGGGGGTGCATATCCATTTCCATTAGGAGACGGCAATTCTCCCTCATTTCAGCCAATCAAAATATATTCCAACGACGTCCCCTCTATACGTTTCTGATATCGTTAAGGGGATGAAAAAAAAACAGTAGAAGTTCAAGTGCCCCAGTAGTACCGAGCAGAACCGACTGGGACGCCTTTGAGAAATCCGGGAATTCCCCTAATTATATCCCCTTCGAATATTTTCCCTAATAAATATCAGTTTCACGTAGGGCGAAGTAAGGCTTTACTTTATCTAGTGATTTTTTAGGGATATTCTTAATAGACCCTTCAAAGGGTTAACCTCGCACTTCTACACGATCAGCAGCTTAAGACGTTCGCTCTTGTAACGATTCTGGATAAATCCGACTATACCAAAGGGGTGTCGGACTGTGCTTCAATTTACTTGAATCTCATCAAAAGGAAACTCGTGCGTAGCTAAGCCCGCTCTTTGATCTCTGGATTCAAATCTGTTAAACGATCCCATTCCTCTTGCCTACCCAGCTCATCCTACCCTTCCCGCTTCTGTAAACTGGCTGACAGTATTTTATTTACTTCTCGGATCCACTCAGTGTTTAAATTATAAGTAAAGGAGGGTTGATCCAAAAAATTAATACCCTGTACAGAAATATTTTTTTTTTAATCCTCAATTTTTAGTTCGATCGTCATACGTACGAGCCACTGCGTATGGAACCGTGTTGAATCATTAATTGGCCTATTATTTGCATTAGCAATTACGTAAGACATTGCTTAATCCCACGGTAGCATATTACATCCCTAATGGCGAAGGTTAACGCTTAACGTAGCAGCCATGAACAGTGTAGTGACATTCGTGGCAATTGGCAAGACTTCATTAATGACGGTACACTCGCTCATAAAATTAATATGGGTATCAGTATGTTGGGACGATCGTAGAAATTATTATGTTCGACTGTATTCGTATGTAAACCACTGAGGGGATTTCTGGGCCAGTCGGTCATTATTTTACCTTTTTTTTTTACGTCAAGCTATCGTACACAGCTTTCAATTCACGTTCGAGTCTTGTTATAATCTTCCGGAGACCTTTGGTTATTGCGTTTATCGCTAACCTTACTATTTCTCACAAAGAGAAACGGGACTTTGGTATATACGTTACGCAACAATGAAATCCTTTGAGAGACATTGCCAATGCCTCCCGTTGCTAAAGGCCTGTGAATAAATCCTTTCATGTGATTTATGAACGTTGCGAAGATTGCTTAAACCCGATAGCAACTGTGACTGGGATATCTAACGTTATCGCGTCATTGGCAAATATCTACTCGATGTTGTTAGGAATATCCTTTGGCGGTTATTATATTTATCCTGTGAAATCTTAATCGCCTAATGAGAATAATTACCTCGTTTATTAATTGGGGAGATTTGAGGGGATGATATTTTAGGGGAGATTGGGTGCGCTGTTGATATTTTTGAAAATTACGAAAAATATCTTTCTTTCATATTTTATGCATTTTTTCCATCGGTCCATGACGTGCACTTTTTTTATTATTTTATGTCATGATTTAATACACGTGTCATGCTTCTGTGTGTGGATTGTTTAATTAAGGGATCTTGCTAGTTTGTCGGGTGAAAAGAATTAGGTCATTTTTGAGATTTCAAAAAATATATTTCATAGGGTTCTGAAAATTTAATCTTATATGAAATATAGTTTAGGGTACACGAAAATAAAATTTTTTAAGGTTGATATTTAATTAGGAAAAATTGAGGGCACTGACGGAGCAACGGGAATGAAAATTATTGCGATGCAGAAGTATGCGTAGAAAGAAGTATGCTAGAATGGGCTGAAACCAAAAATAAAAATTTTTTTGTGTGGGAATGTACGCACAAAGTAGACTTTAGAGAGCCCAAAATATGCAATGTATTTTATTTAATTACAAAAAACAGACTTTTGCTCAAGAACATAAAAGTTTGTTCGTAAGGTTATCATTTTCTTATTGATTTTTTTGAATGGTCATACAAATCGTATGCTACGTTTCGTAGAAAAAGTTTCTGAAAATCACCTACTTTTTCGTTCGACAAAGTAGAAAGATCCCATTCGGGGGTAAGGGTCCAAAATTAACTTTTTATTGTCTGTAATATCATTTTGAAATGATTTTTGTTTATTATAGATAAAAAGGCATATTTCTAAAGATTTTAAAAAACTCCTCTTGTATCTTTCTCTCATACGTCTGGCTTACTGTTTTTCGCATATACGACTCGAGCTCGTAAAATATTTATCTGGTTAGGATTTAAAACGTGCGAATTAATATTCACAGTACGACAGCACTGGTGGACCCGCGACCCAGATTACACGAATAAAAATATGAAATGGGATAAAAAAAGCATTCTTTTTTGGCTTTTTTAAACTTTAATTTCACCCAAATTTCATCCAGATAAAACATTAAAGCAACGATTGCCACAAAAAGCCCCAGTGTACCAAATACTTCATCGCAAACCTAACTATAACATATAGATCTTATTATCACAAAAAAAAAGTCAAAATCTTATGCAAAGGAGCGTCACCCGGAGTGTCAAGTGTGGTAAATAAACATATATATTATCACCGAAAATAAGGTAGAAACCATTATACCATCCTGATCTCCTTTCACCAAACGAAGCTAATTTAACCTAACCTAACTCAACCTAATCTAACTTACCGGACAGAAAGCTGACAGATAGTGCAAATCCAGGCGAAGGGGTCTTCAACAAAATCCCAAATTCCTTACCTTTGACCTGAGGAGCAATTACGAGTGGCAGGAAAAGTCGTTTCATCCGGATCCTTTGATGTTGAAGGCATCGTCACATCGACAGGAGGCGCTGCCGGCGGAGCCAGCGATCGTCTCAGCGGCGGTTCGGGCTCCGCTTTGGGCTGCGAGAAACTTCGCGAAAGAGGCGCGAGGGGTAGCGATGCCAGAGGCAGAGAACGTGAGGAGGATAGCAAGAGCGTGGGTAACGTCTCCAGAGGCGGTTTGCCCTCAAGGCAGAGTCTACTGGATCTGGTCAGTAGCAAGTTCATGAGTAGACACAGCCCGACTCATCATTACTATCATCATCAGCAGCAACAGCAGGTTCGTCCAATAATAATTAATTCATAATAATTTAAAACTTACAATCAATTACAAGTGATCTGTTGACAGATCATATTTTAAATTCAATCATATATATTCATCCCATCCGATCGACCGATAACCCAATATTCATTCCAGGTATATTCGGTACCGCAACGCTACTTCAGCTCCTCCAGAGACTCGCTCCACGCGGCCTACGTGAATCGTGGTTCGAGCGAACTCGATTTGAGTCGAAAATCCAGAAGACGAGATCACCTGCGCGGGAAATTCAAACTCCCGAATGCCGTGGCGCTGGCTACGTCCAGGGAACCCTCGCACCTGCACGCACCTTCGTCCATCAATCATCTGAACAGTAATAGCAGCTGCAATGGCACTGAGACGTGAGTGGATCTTTGAGAGAAATAAAAGATGGCGGCCGTTCTTAAAGCGATAGAAAAAAAGAGAGAGAAAAAAGAACAAGACACAGGTAAAAGCATCGGTGGTCTTTCCGTCTCTTATGGATCTTTTCCCACAGAAGATACACTGCCCAACAACAGCAACAACAACGTGGCAGTCGTGGATATCCTGGACAACCCGGATCACGTGGTTTTCGTACGGGCGCGCCTAACTGGTCCTTCGTTTTTGATCCGGCCGGTCGTCTTTGCTATTATTGGTCCATGGTCGTCTCGCTTGCGTTTCTTTATAACTTCTGGGTGATCATCTACAGGTTCGCCTTTCAGGAGATCAACGGTCAGTCATTATCCTCGTATCCAGCTCGATAAAGATCCCATGACACGAATCCAATTCGATTTCCAGGATTATCCTACTTTTTTTTTCTCTTCTCTTCTTCCATATGAAACACAGGTGAGACGCTGATTGTCTGGTTCTGTCTGGACTATCTCTCCGATCTTCTCTACCTGGTTGACATTGTCTTCCACTTTCGGACCGGGTACCTGGAGGATGGTGTACTTCAGACTGACGCCACCAAACTCAGACATCATTACATGAACAGCACCACGTTCTACATAGACTGCCTGTGCCTGCTGCCCCTCGACTTTTTATACTTATCTATAGGATTCAACAGTATACTCCGAAGTTTTAGACTGGTGAAAATTTACCGGTAATCACAATCCAAGTCTTTTAATGTTATTGTCAATTTTTTTTTTCATTTCATTTTTTTTCTACTCTTATAACCACTTCTTTATTTTACCTCTGCTAGCTTCTTTCGTGACAATTCTCATTATGTACACTGTCGGTAGATTCTGGGCATTCATGGATAGGACCGAGCGACATACGAATTATCCAAACTTATTTCGCTCCACCTCGCTGATTCATTACTTGCTTGTGATCTTTCACTGGAACGGGTGCCTCTATCATATTATTTATAAGAACAATGGTTTCGGGAGCAAGAACTGGGTATTCAGCGACTCCGAGACCGCTGACGTCGTCAAGCAGTACTTACAAAGTTACTATTGGTGCACGCTGGCTCTCACTACTATCGGAGATCTGCCTAGGTACGTCGTCACTCGATTTTCTCTATCATTAAAATACACTGTAGCACTTTTGTTCTTTTTCCCAATTTCTGTACACCAATCATCACTATGCCATTTTTACTCGTGTTTCAGACCCAGAAGCAAGGGGGAGTACTTGTTCGTAATAGCACAGTTACTCTTTGGCCTGTTACTCTTCGCTACGGTACTTGGACACGTCGCGAATATTGTGACGTCAGTCAGTGCTGCCAGAAAGGAGTTTCAGGGTGAGTAATGTTACCCTGACACTTTTCTTGAATTACATCTTTCACGCCTATATTTATAGTGTATACGTTTGCGTATTGATCGGCGCGACAGAATTCGTTGCGCTGAAGTGAGAAAAAAATTGTCTGCGCAATCTTCTTTTTTTATATTATTTATTAACTTTTTTTCCGACTGTACCCATGGTCGATAAAGCGATCGGGTAATTTTTGAAAATGATTAGCGCCGAGTGCTCCCTTTCAATAAGGCATGCTGTCGATAACTCAAAGCGACGTTGACGAGTGTACCTGGGTCCTTTGTTCCCGTATGAAAAACGTGGCACTGTAGGTAAAGAAGGATAGGAGTAAAAGTAAAAAGACTAAACGGCCAGGACCAGGGGTGGATATGACAAAGGAAAAATGGGGTTCGTTCGGAAAAAAAATGACGTGATGGAGTATAGTCGAGCACCCTCATGAGGATGCAGTTTAATATGGAATTATAAAAAAATTCTTCATGGATTCTATGAACTATTTGAAACACGTTGCAAGGAATATACGGCAGCCCACACAGGGGGGTGCAACTGAATTGCTGTAGGGGGTTGAGTATGCAGTGCATCCCTGTGTTGCCAAGTACGTGAAAGTTTGTAGATACAGCCCTGAGGGATATGGGAAAACAAAAGGAAGCTGCTAGCCTGAAATTTCGTATGACTGCCAACCTCTCCCCCCACCTCCATGCAGCTTCCGGTTTCAACGTCATCCACCCCTCCCCCCTGTCTTTTCAGTACCAATCCTTGATGTGGTGGACCGACAAAGTGGCGAATATCTGTGAAAGTCGTGCATTCTCGGCAGATCCTTTGGTTAAGCTTAATTAACATGAATAAATTCATTAAAGCCAAGCACAAATTGCGAACGGGAGTCAAACTGAATTTATCCCTCCCGTTTACAGCTGGATACTCCGTGCATGTATGTACGCGTGGTAAACTTTTTCAACCCCTATTTGTATGCTCTTTTTGTCAGAACATTTTCCTTTCTCTCTATCCACACTGAGGTTGCTAAGCAATTGCCGAGTAATGGCCGCAATCCTCGTTGCTATTCGGGTTGTACAGGTTACTTCGTTCTTTTTCCTTGTCGCCTGCAGAATATTGTGATTAGGGATGAAATTACGTGGACAGTCGCACACGATCGAGAACGGTGGATTCTTTTGAAATTTCGACCTACGCAATCGTGAAGTGGGGGGGGGGGGGGGTTGAAATTTTTTTTTGAACATTCTTTTTTTTGTTAAATATATAATTACAAAGAAACTGCGCAATTTCTTTTTCTCTTAACTTTTTCCTCATTAATCATCCCTCAAAATTTCCAATACTCATTTCGCTATTCTACGTACTTTTTTTCAGCTCGTCGATTATATTTCAAGAAAAAAAAACAAGTGCAACGCAGAACCCATAACGATAAATAATTCGATTTTCAATTAGCCCCTGAGTTTCCGCTCTCATCGACAGCCATAACCAAGGCTTTCCCTTTAATATCACAGTATCCTGCCCCGCCATTCCCAAGTGACAGGAACCGCAACTAACCCCGGGGGGACATCAGCAGGCAGCCAGGGCAGAGACGGATAAAAATGCCATCTTCCGTAATTGGTCTTGCAACCCTCGGAGGTCCCTATAGAAATAGCTACCTTCAGGAATAGAAGAAAAAAAAATTCCGATAGAAACATATAACAGCATTCCCGTACCGGGTCGTCTCGTCGATATCACCCCTTAAATTCGGCAGGTCACGCGGCGACGAATTTGGACGTCCCTTGTTCTTGGATCTTTATATTAATTCACGAAAAATAAACGCAACCAACCCCATGAGATCTTAATCTCCAACCGCACGCCTAACTGGCTCTCGATATAAATAGCTAAGCTTTAAACGGCGCCGTCGGTAACGTAGGACTCTTCGCTTACCACTCGCATACAATACATACATACAAACATACACTTCTCTCTCGCAAGCGTTATCTCTCTCAACAGGCAGAGCAGGAGCACTGCTACCAACCGCGCCGGGATGATCCATCGTTACAATAACGAGCGGCTCGAAAATGTAGAGGTTGATAGGCAGCCAGATAGGAAGGAAGCAGCAGCGGGCAGACAGGACGGGCAAGGTCGCTGGTACATAAATAGGTGCGCACGTACGTTTAATACCAGCGGCGTAAACGAAGCGTGTTAATACCCGGTAATATTTCCACGATAATCAATAGCAGGTTATAATCATCGAGTATCTCCCGTATTGGCTGATCAACCCGTGCGTTATACGCATCGTCAATACGAAAACCCATCATGAGGAGCCACGGCTGATTATTAGCCATATGAATCTACCGGGCCATCTTGTGCCTACAATACGTATATATGTATACACGCTATATATTCTTTAGAGTTCACCATGTATTCACATATGTATATACGTAGTAAGAGTTCATGGGCATCGCCTTGTGTATTTACGTCATACATAAACCTAACACGTAGGGTTGGTACAGCAACCTCTCCCTGAGCCTTCGCCGATCCCCCCCCCTCCCCCTCTCTTCGCCGTCCTACGTCACCTCGCACCCCTACACAGGGTATTAACGTGAATTACCGAAGGCCGGACTCTCACCGGGCGCCCTCTGAGATCACTTAGGCTAATTGAAGAGCGCGCCAAGCCACACTTTTATGAAATTAGCCGAGCGACTCGAGTCCGAACTTTGACATTGTTCTAACCCTCGTGTAAGTATTGAACCTGCCGTATTGTAGGTTATCCGTGTCGCGAGGCGAATTGATACACTCCACGGTTCCCTTGGTATGTTTCTGTTTGGTCGCGGTATGAAATTTTTTTTTTCTTTATTTTGTTCTTTATGATAATTTACTTGTTTATGGATCACACATTTTTCTCCGATCCGCATAATACAACACGAGGCAAATACGCGTTGGGCACACCGACGTCAGAGACGTACAAGATATACGACTTGGTCGTTGCACGGTTGTTATCGCAATTGGATCTCGTGTACACACACTTTCGTATTACGTCAGCATACACGCGAGCGTTTCACATTGCCAATTTATTTCCAGTGTATGTCGAAGACAATTGGCAAATCTATTTTTCTTGGCAATACGTTGCCGCTGGTCACGTTTGACTGAAGGACGGGGAGGATTTTGCTCGTCGGTGCTGGATGCCATGTCGACTGGATATTCGTGATGTGGAAGTAAATAAATTTTGATGTTTCTTTTTTTTTCAAAATTGCCGTTTTTTGGATTTGGTACTTTTTTTTTTATTTCAACAGATTTTACTTACCGACAAACGACGGTACCTGCATCGTATCACTCCTGGGGAAGTTCGCTCCGTGCTATCGGACTGTCCTGGGCGCGGAGAGTGGGTTAGTCCGAGGGCCTGAATAAAATATGGCGCCTGCAGTGCATCGCCGTTCTGCGACACCGACTCTGTCGCAGTATCGTTATGTCGTGGAAATGGCGGCGCTAAGCGGAAGCCGAGAGGGATCGTTGGTTAAATAAAAAGGCACATCGCTGCCGGTTGCCGGTTTTAATATTAATAGGTGGCCGGTATGTTTTATTTTTTTTTTGGAAAAGGGCCACATTTTTTCATACCGTTCTCACTGACTTTCTATCTCGCTTCTACTGGGTATCAGGAGTCGCCACCATTTTTGGATTGCTCTGGCTACGCTTGCGGTCTCGGAGCACCCTGACCGTTTTCACGAGCCATTGTTAACGCCAAATCTAATTTCCCTCGTGACGCCATCGAATAATTCAATCGAAAGCTCATTAACCGATTTACAATTAGGGACGGTTATCCACTTCGCTGTTATGCGCCTGCTAGCGCGTTGCCTTTTATAAATGACTTACTGGCTGGTAAAGGGACGGGGGGGACAGGGCTGTAACCTAACCCAGCTCCCCCAGTAGAACTTCTTCACTCTTCCACTCAACGCCATCCTCTTTTCGCGTGAATATAATTATTTCGGCACAGCTTCAAAATGGACTGGCCGATCCTCCTAACGGAAGCCGGATAAAATTATTATCCCTGTTGAAGTTTTAAAGGGGATTTCTCGCGAGCGTACATTATCCTGGGCACTAATGTGATATTGGATTTTTTTTAACGCCGCCAATGCGATAGAGTCGTACCAGTTAAATGAAGCGGTGACAGGTAACGATAAGAGAACAAAAAATTGACTGGCACTCGAAACGTTTCGATTTTTTTATCAACAACGAGACGATGTCTCGTATCTTTTTTCGATGTAATCAAGACAGTTTTATTTTGGTACCCGGAATTTCGAAAAATTAATATCGCTTGAAAAATTTTGAAAATTTTTTTTTGTGAATAGTTCTATCGACTCAAAGTAGGGTGCTCCGGGTTAACGTGAATCGCGTATTGATTCTTTAATATGGAGGATGAGTGATTCTGCCGATCCGGAAGATGAAATTCCGCGCGATTTGAATTCCCAGGCTGCATCAGCGCCTTTGGAAAAGGTTGTATCCGGTGCAGCGACTACGTCAAAAAGTTCAGTGGCCGGCGGTGGCAGCAATCCGCCAAAAGTCGAATCGGTTACAAATTCGGAAAGTTTGGCAACCTCGCCAAAAACTTACCTCAAGGCTAGCGGAATTTCTGAGGTAAACGATTGCGATCCGGGATGTGAAAATTGTCAGGAAATCGACATTACTTTGATCGTACGGTTCAAACCTCTTGATTTAGTTATTCCGTAAAAATTATCCCTGCCTCAAAAAATATTTTTCCTATGTTTATTATCAGCCAATCAAGAAATATCCGAAAAATTGTCAGGAAGCAGAAAAGACTTGTCTGCGCTTACGCAACTTGAGTGAAAGTTAAATCCAAAAAAGAATGTCCGAGATAAAAGGATGCACGCCGGAAAATAATTGTAAAAAAATTGCATACCTAAGAGCATTGGAACTAGCGCGAGCAAAAGGTTAGTCAGTTAAAGAGTAAAAAATTTAACTCGACCGAGTCTCTAGATAACGATGGTAAAAAAAAAGAAGGAAAACCCACAAAATAAAGAAGATAATTCTTTTCCTAATTAGGAAAACAAAACGGCCATGATCCTCTGGACTTGGATAGCGTGAAAATAATCTCTGCGACAAGAGCGTTACCTGAAAAATCCTTACTCAACCAGAATCCATCAAATTCCGATGAGCAGGAGTCGGAGTCGAACGTAAAATTGAAAACGAATCCCAGTAAGGAAGCCAAACCGAAGCAGGATCAAATCACTAAAGACACAGCGGAGTCATCCTGAAGCCCAGGAGAAACGAGAACATCCAGAAAATCCCAAGGGTCCCAAGTTCAACTCAAAGCCAAACCATCCCGTCATCCCAGCAGAGTGAAAGGACCATAGCAAATCGAATTATCCTTGTTAATTCGATCGTGCCCAGGGTAGACAAAAAGTTCCTGCATTCCTCTTCCAGCAGTCCCAGTAGCAAAGCCATCCCTTAGCGTTTGGTAACCTCGTGGTGAAGATGGCTCAGGAGGGACAAGGTAAACAACAAAAACAAAAATCCCTAGAATCATCAATATTCATTGGCCACTTATATACGTGGGTGAAAGTAATAGCAGTCTGGCCAAACATGCAGTCAAGGATGATCAGTCATTGTTTATATGTAATCCATCCAAACAGAGCTGCACAAAGAGGAGTGGAAGTCAGATACAAATGACGATGAAGAGGCTGAAGCATTCGAGGATGATAGTGAGACTTTATTATCAGGATTTATCGACGGGATATAAACGATAGTCGTTTCTTATCCTATCCAGAATATTCGAGGGCTGTATTCACTTTCTGGACCCTGGTCATAGTCGTGGGACTTTACGTTAGTTGTGTGTACGCACTGAGCAGTCCGCCGCGTAACGCTTCTTCGTAGCTTTTCTTTGAAACAAATGATACAAGAGAAAAAGTAACTCACTCACGGGAATGAATTAGCCAGGATCATTCGTCGAAGTCAAGTGGATAATGAAAGAATCCTAACCTTACACCAGGGCAGCTCCCAATGGTTAATGCAGTAAAAAGCCGTTGAATCCTAGTGAGAAACTATCTCGTTTCTTTAAAACGTCTACGGAGTAATGACGTCTCCTTTTTCTGTTACAGTTTCAGTTTATTTCTTTCATATTTATTATCGTACTCATCATTGGTAAAGAACTTACGTACCTTCGAGCGCTGCGAGCGCTACGGCAACGAGTGGAACTATTATGGAAAGTGGTGGCGCTGTTTATAATTCAAACCAGTGAATGCAATTTCAGTGGCTGCCGCGAGGGCATCTGGTCAGTGGGGTGTGGAAAGTTTTTTTTGGAAAATTAAACTTGTACAAGATAAACAGCCATACAGCGAGTACTGATACGTTTAATAATGGACGCCGGAGGCGCGGGAAGTTTGAAAGAGGAAAATCACGTACGCCCTTTGTTGATTCTTGGCATGAGAAGGGAAAAAAGAAAATTAATAAAGAAAAGTGGTAATAATTAAATAAAGATATTACAAAGAATTCCTGCATATCTGGTGTGAACGGTACCGGGAGAATAAATGAAATTATTCTTGCGACACTGTCTAAATGTGTTTTCCGTACTAAAATCTAATTATTATCTCGTCGGAAGTTAGGGAAGCGGCGAAAGCAGCAACAGCAGCTGAGCGACACTCGCGGTGATTCGACGTTGGGATTTAATTAAAATTCGTTTTGCTGGTTTTCCGTAGCGTCGTGACGTTTCAACGGCGAAAAGAGTGCGACAGGAGTGTCGCCAGCGTTAGCCAAGAGAGGCTGACAAGAGTCAGAGTCAGAGCATAAGGTAATAAGGGTTGGAAGGGACGGGGTGTACCGTGAGTGAAGGGTGGAAAAAAAGGAAGGCTGAACATTAAATTAGGAAACTCGGCTCCAGCGCACTGCACTCGGAACTGTCATGGGCAGAAGTAGGCCGAGGCCTGTGAGGACTGCAAGGCTCTGAGTAGCGGCGCACGAATAGTTAAAGGACTTTTCACTATTGTAGATATAAAACGGAGCAAATCTAGAAACACTAGACCGAGGATAACAAGGATAAAGGAAGAATATGAAAAGAAGAGATAAAAGTTTAACAAGGAATTTGAATAGGAAACGTCCCACCTGAGAAAACGTCCACTGGCGCCACTATCGTGAAACCAACAGATAGTTCACCGATGTGGCGCTGTAGTCGCGGCTGTCTTATCCAACCATAATTTAAAAACCCAAATCAGTGGGTATCGGAATGCTGGAAATTGGAAGCTGGCTGGTCTGGTACGTTTGCAAAATGGTGGATTCCTCGTATACGGTGCTGATGAAATATTATACAAGAAAAGGAGTTTATATATATTGGAAAGGGTATGAGTTTATAGGTTGCCGCTAGAGTGAACTCGAAATATAGAAACAATTCCTAATTAAAAGTATCCTCTAGCATTTCGAACTTGACTGTATGTTCCAGAGATGTGGTTCTCGACGGACTGCCATTGGATTCCCTCAGTAAGTGACATATTACGTTTCGAGATTACCACTCGGATGTCTCGCGAATCGTGTTAAATTTCAATCTCTGTCCTGGAACTCCCGCACTCCAGGGTTATTGAGTTAGCTGCGCTTCTCAGATATTCCTCTTTTACACGTAAATCCATATCTCGCTGAGAAAACCGCGAATAGGAAAAAAAGTTCACATAGAAATATGAAAATATCGAAGAAGGATTTTTACCCTCGCTCGGAGCAAGAATAAATATGTCAGAAAGGAATAAGGCACTTTCGACTGTTCTCTTTGTTCTCTTCCTTTCGAACGCTTCCGTTTCCTCCATCCACTTTATTCATTTTTAAACACGACCTCATGGACCGTCGTCATTGCAAAAATATGCTTGTCCCATATCGGTCTCTCTAATCGAGCCGTGACGTCAGTTCCTATTTGAGAGGACTTATTTACATTACGATTCGTAAGGAGATGGCCCCTAAAAGTGGAATCGATGTCGTGACCCAATACTCAAAATTCCAAACGAACTGCTGTATCGATCAGGTTGATATGAAATATATCTCGAAGAGTCAGTATCACCCTTGGCAAACCTATTTCCCTTATATTTAACATGCTTCACCCTCTAGTTCACTTTCGGCTTGTCGAGAAATCACGTACACTCTCTATACGACTTTACTTAATGACATTACTATACGGTTACGAATACCAAACTCAAATCACCGATGGCTACCACCATAAAGAAGTTTGCATGATGCTTTATGGCCGTCACGTTAAATGACAATCATAAATGTTGAGTGAAAAACTCAACGCGAAAGCATTCAGCAGGGATGTACGAGGCAGTGTTCTAGCGAACGGTCGTTTTCGTTGTAAACTTGCCTTTATAAACGCACCGGACGATAAAAGACAGCGAGCAAAACAAAATTGACAAATAAACTGTGCTCTTTGTTATAGCTCTCGTACGTCATTGTTAGCATATACATCATGGCGCTTTCACGAGTGGTACCAGTAATGCAAATGAAGATTAGCCCAGCCTCAAGGCGCCTTTACAAACGTTCGGCAATACGTATATTCGTATAAGGTACCTTATAGATATATCAAGCGACGCAAAAACACCGCGAATTTTTTATTGGTTTCTGCAAACTTTTTCACACAAAATTTTATCGGATCCATCGTCTAATTTCCTTTTCTCTTTATTCATTCATTTCCCTATCTTGAAATTCCTGAGGCAACGCGACAATCCCAATCAGCACGGTTCAGGGTATCGCAGTGGAGTCGAATGTATATAATTGAAGATATTGATTGGTTTGTCCTTTTACGTTTGGCTTGTTCTTGACTCAACACTGAGTTCTGACGATCGCACTGAGTGCACTGATTGCAACGAGTACAGTGATTTGTTCAACGACTGAAGAGGTACGCAACCAGTGATCATGATCAGTCTAGGCCAATCAGAGTCACTAAATACTAACCTGTGGCTCAAGTTCCTTTCCAGCAATATCCTTCATCTTGGTGCCTCTAATCGATTCGACTACAATTACTACTACCGTGAAGTGTATGGTTTATTCAAGAAATATCCAAGTTCCATCGACTGAACAGAAATTTAGATCAGCAATGTCACTAGAAAGCATCTTCACCACGAACTTCTGATCGGTGGAGCAATTTGTGACGGTAAGATCGGGTCAAGATTTTTCGTGAATCTACGTGATCTTTGGCTACGAAGAGTTCATCCTGTTAGACTAGGTTCAGAAGGGAAAAAAACAAGACGAAAAGGTTGCACCAAGAGCCATGATGGTAAAGCACTCTGCTGCTCTAAAGAAACATGTATCTGTGATATATACACAGGAATCATGTAGGCCAACCCCTCTAACGCAACTACCAATGTTACAAATGATACTACTTTGCTACTAGTGATACTTGTAGGACACTAGCAGTACTGCTGCTAAATTACACTTGATGCATCCAAGTAAATAGACATCCTACAAGTTCCATGGCTGAATAAGAATGTAATGCAAAGTTCTGTCAGTGGTTAAATTTTTTTCAGTCTTGTTTCCTCATTAATCAATTCACAAAGCACGATTAACAATGCTCAGACATCCCTGTGAGGTCTTGATTAATATACTATGTATTAGTATCAGAAGTCGGTACGTTTGTACCTTGTAATATTTAATTTATTAATAAATTTAAATAGTCGTGCTACTAAAAGTTGTTGCACATGTCAAATATGTATTTGAGCATTTGAAGAAAAACGATGATTAACTATTGTAAGTAAGAATGCAGTTTATCAGGAATGTGTTATCGTCATTGGAAAATTTAAGAGATCAATGCAATTTGTAGTTTTCCAGTAGCTTTATTTAATGCACCTTACATCAGATCATCACTATCGTTAACAGGGAAACTTTTAAAGCTAGAGGAACTACGAATATAGAAAATTTGTGGAGCACGTGAAAATTTTGAAAGGTTCCTTAAAGTTTAATAACATTCATTGATGTTCTTTAACGTTGATGTTCATTCGGGGGACTGACGGTTATACCACGGTTTACAAGCCAATGCTGATCAAGCTGGCACCTCCTGATGAACTAGAGGCGGATTTTGCCCGCGCTCCAGCAGAAGAAATAGCGCTGGACAAGGAACTTAACAACCCTGAGATTCCAGAACCAGATGTCGCTTTGGATACAGAACTGGCTGCAGCATTAGCACTCGACGCTGCGTTGGATACTCCTTTGCCAACGCTTTTGGACACCGCATTAGCCGCGGATTGCGCTGCAGCTTTAGCACGGGACACTGCGCTGGATACTCCTTTGCCAATGCTATTGGACACCGCATTAGCCGCGGATTGCGCTGCAGCTTTAGCACTCGATATTGAGTTGGACACTGATCCTGGAAAGTTCATTGAACGAAATTAATAAGGTCCTTTATGAGAAACTAATACTTATTACAGAACATACATATACACAGTGGAATGACCTTTTCAAAAGAAATTATGTGAACGATATCATGCACTGTGATAAGCATTCTTCTCCCACTGTATCTATAATAAACGTAGATACGCTTTCCGTACTTCTAATACTCACCATGACCATGACTTATGATCGAATGAGAACTTGAAGCCGCTTGGCTTGCCGCATTAGATGCTGCGCTGGATTTAGCGGCGGAATGAGCACTTGAAGCCGCTTGGCTTGCTGCATTAGATGCTGCGCTGGATTTAGCGGCGGAATGAGCACTTGAAGCCGCATTGGATGCTGCGTTGGACTGAGAAGCGGATTGGGCGGCGGAATGAGCACTTGAAGCCGCATTGGATGCTGCGCTGGATTTAGCGGCGGACTGAGCACTTGAAGCCGCTTGGCTTGCCGCATTAGATGCTGCGCTGGATTT